>JBBPNE010000467.1:0-20444 GCA_038090735.1 Xerocomellus amylosporus | reverse complement strand
GTGCTATGGTGTGATCATGGTGCAATATGTTGCAATAATGATGCCATATGACGTCATGTGGGTCTAGAACGCTTATGTATCTGATAAGTATAATGTTAATCATGAAAAGCGAACTAAAGTTAGTAGTAAAATATGAGAATTTCAACACCAGTCAGGAGTGTATATACTTGTAACTAACCAGGAATACAGCGTACAATTATGCAAAAAATAGGGGAAGTAGGCTTTAATTATGGTACCTCAATGTGTATGTATTTTCCGAAGCAACCGGTTGCAACCAGCTTTAGACCGGTCTTTTTGATTTCTTGATTTTAAAAAGACCGGACCGGTTACTGTTCAAATCCAGCGCAACCAGACCGAATTGGTCCAGTTACGGTCTTGTGATTGGTCCTTAACCGGACTTTTATACACTATCCACAAGGTTGCATCTGCAGTTGATCCATCTGAACTAGGAAATAGCACGGGTATACCCCCGGGTGTCCGGAGGCATACCCGCACCCGTACCACGTGTATACCTGTACCCATGGTCGTGGGTACGGGTAAACGTGTGGGTATGCCCTGAGGGGACCTGTACCTGTACCCTGTGTGGGTATACCCACGGGTACACCCAGGGAGTGAGACGCAAGAGGGCGGCGGCAGCAATTGCATGCGCTGCGTTGTTCCTCGTCAGCATCATCGTCGTGTGTGGAGGGACCGGGCGAGGGTGAGGTGAGTCGTTGTTGTCATTGTCCGCAAGAACACGGTGTCAGCCCTGCGTCGGCACTGTTGCATCGTCGTGGGGTGGGTGAGGACGAGGGAGGAGGGCATCGTCGTGGTTGGTTGAGGGAGAGGATGAGGGAGGGGAGTGGACGTGGACGTGGACAAGGACAAGGACAAGGACTGGGTGTCGTCGCCGTTGGTTGAGGGTGAGGGTGAGGGTGAGGGTGAGGTGAGGGTGAGGGTGAGGCGCTGTCGTCGGAGATAAGGAAGAGGACGAGGTGTCGTCGTCAGTCGAGGGAGGGAGAGAGGGAGAGGACGAGCTGTTGTCGTCGTCAGTCGAGGGAGGGAGAGAGGGCGAGGACGAGCTGTTGTCGTCGTCAGTCGAGGGAGGGAGAGAGGGAGAGGACGAGCTGTTGTCGTCAGAGGTCATCGGCGTTTTCATCAGTTGAGGGAGGAGGGTGAGGGTCATCGTGGGGTGGGTGAGGACGAGGAGGGGGAGGCATTGGCGTTGGCATGTCGCTAGTGCATCCTCGTCCTCATGAGGGGGGAGAGGGAGAGGACGTCGGCGTAGGCGCTGTTGCGTCGTCGTGGGTGGGTGAGGAGGAGGAGGAAAGGGGTGTGGTGAGGGTGTGGTGAGGGCAGCGAGGACGAGGATGACAGGGATTGAGGACGAGACGAAGGACAGCACCACGCACACAAATGCGTGCATTATGCCATTCTTCGTTGTCGTCGTCTTTGTTAGTTGAGGGTGGAGGGAGAGGGAGATCCTCGTTGCCCTCAGTCAAGACTGGGGGTCAGGTTGAGCGTGAGGGCGGCAGCGTTGTTCATCGTTGTCCATGTTGCCCCATTCGTCTTGAGTTGAGGGAGGTGAGCGCGAGGGTAAGCGTTGGGTGAGTGTCAAAAAAAAATAAGCGAGTCGCGACTTACCATATTTGGTAATAAACCTGCAAACCCGCGCGGGGGTACGGGTAAAGTGATGGGTTGGACCATGCAGACCCACACCCATACCCGGCATATACCCAGATCCCAAACCCATGCAGGTTACCCGAACCCACGCTATTCCCTAATCTGAACCAGTGAGTGCATAAGTGAAAAAGAACTTGAAGTCGCAGATGAAGAGGCAATTCTGGGATAACAATCCTTTGTGATTGTGCATGTGATGATGGTGCTCGATCGATGTGAATGCATGGATGTGTGTGCCGTCTACAGCACCAATACAGTCACAGAAAAAGCGGAATCGTGGGTCATCTGTAATCACGGGGAATTTGGTGTGTTGGCGGTCGGAAAGTGGACTTGAGCTGTATAAAATGGTGCGGCAGAAAAGAAGTGTAGCATGCGTTTAAAATATCTGAAAAAAGGTAAGATAGATTAACATGATAAAAGGGCTTTCACTTACTTTGTAATTGTTGTTGGCGAATGCTGGAACCTTTCTGCAACGTGTCTAGACAACAGACCTGTAATGCAGGTGTACAAGCAGATTCCAAGTTGTTCCTCCACGGTAATGCCATTTTGGGAGGTGTCATGACTGTGTAGGGTGTGTACCAATGCATCAAATACATCATGGCTGACGCTGAGGCAAAGATGAATGCGATCCGGGTGGCCATTGAGGAGTTCCATTATCCATGCTTGTCCAGTCAGTATTGATGTATGGAAAGGGATGGGGGCTGTTCGACTATGGAACAGAATATGGTAATAATAAACGAGCTGAGCAATGATGATTGAAGTCAGAATCGCAAGGTGCTTTCAGTGGGCCAACTGGAACACTGCTTGGGCCTCTAAATCCATAGGAATGTGTTTGTTGCATCAGACTCGACAGCTCTCTTATATGCCTCTCTACTAATTATCGGTTATCTAATCAGGACTCTCTATGGATTGATTATCAGTGGTGATGATCTAATCTATCCCATCTATCAAGCACAGGTCACATCTGGTTGTACTGATCGATAGTGATATTCCATAACTAATGTCATCAGCGTACATAATATGTCATGGCTATAGATGTCGGACCTGTAACCAAAGTTGAGTTTTAGCACTCTGAATGGGACCTAAGGTTTACAGTATTTCATCATCTGGTCATCAACCCTTGTAGAATCCAGCAGTATGGGAATCTGGCAGTATGGGAAGGGTCTGTGCCTCAGCTAATATATAATAATACATCACCACACACAGTAAATATATTATAAATTATTTGTTCCCTGTTAGTAGTACCCTTGAAACCATACACCTCTTACAGACCCAATGCACTATCATCCCTCCCATTTTCAATATCAGTCTCCTAAAATCATCTCAGGCGCTGATGAAATGCTGGCCATTTCCAAACCTTGTTCTGGCCAGCCCACTCACTGCCGATAAGTTTTCATTTGTTCCATCTGCAGCATCAAGAAGAAAATTGCATTCCATGTGAGTAGAATCATTGGAGATGTTTGTGTTTGTAAGTCCAGGCTACGTCTCTTTGATCAGTGGACGTATTGAGGGAAGCAAAAATGTCTTTTGTACCCTCAGAGCATGACATTCCACTCCAAAGGCAGTTGAGGGTATTGCTTGGTAGTATATACATATGGAAAGAATCATTGGGAAGAACTGCTACAATAAGGTGACTCTTCGAGATGGGAAATGCATGAAAATGACAAAGGTGTCCCAAACACAGGATCTTCCGGTGTTGATCACTATGCATAGTGTATATAAATCCATTCTGTAGAGGTTGCAAGTGGAAGTGATTTCTTGTCCTGGAAAAAAACATGGAATGCTAACAGAGATTCAGAGGTGATTAGATCGAAACTGAACATAATTCTCAGATTTGCTGGGACATTCATAATTCCGCAGATGGTTTCACATGCTGTCAAGGCAGGTCTAATTAAGGTATCTGGAGGGACAAGGGAATTTCTGTCCAAGTATCTAATAGTTGTCACGGAACATGATCCCAGGACTGAGGTGAAAAGAGTGTTTGTACTATATGCATGCAGAAAACAAAGATATGTATCTCGTTCAGAGTTGGTACAGCACGTCCAACACACTTCCAAACCTAATCATGCCTTGCATGGATACCAAATATCTGCCAGTGTGCTTTCAACACAGTTCCGAGGGTGATTAATATTGAGGGAGAAGAGTGTAGGGATGGATGATGTGACTTGAATGTTTTATACAATATGCAAGATTTATCTTGTTCTGCATTGGCACATTGCTTCCCAACACTTCCAATCATGGCTGTGCTTTCTGGTGTGGTGCTTCGGAAGCCTATGCAGTTCTGCTATTGGCCACATCAAAAACAAGAGCAGAAAATACTGGGGTCATGACAGAAAATAAAGAAAGGGCAGGAACCATCTGTCATATCCCGGAATTCCACCAAGTCCACTCGAGCCTATCCCGACCTTTCCGACCCCTTTCTGACCTTTCCGACCTCACTCCTACCCTACAGTCTCGGTCTCAACCCCGACTCTTGGACTCTCGGACCTTTGGACCCTCACACAGGTATAAACCTATACCGCCCCATTAGTGTAACTCCATTCTGTACCTCTATTATCTCCACTCGTATACTCAGCCTTTAGATCCGGTGTCTATGCCACACGCAACCTTCGGACCTCCGAGACACCACCTCCAATCCGGGTATTGTACCTATCCGCAGCTCGGTACGAGCTTACCTCCGAGCCTCCGCTTTTGGACTTATGCAGTGTACTACCATTACTATAAGTACTGTATACTTAGTTACTGTAGTAAAACCTCAGTCTGATTATTGTTGTTACTTGATTACTTGATTACTTGTCTCCACCTACTTGCACTCATTGCTTGTCTTATGAATCCACTCCCCCCCCTATTCTCCCACACGAGACCTCCGTTAAAACCTTTCAAGTCTTCACTAGATGCACCCGAACCTTTACTTGCCGTCGTCCTCTGTTCCCTCTATCTTCTGTCATCCCTGACCCGAGTCTGACATTGACTCATCTCCGAGCGTGCTGCATCTCCACAGCCACTTAATGTCTGCCATCTCCAAGCCTTGGAGCTTACTTGGATTCCCTCGGTGTTGCCACGCTGGCGCACCTCGGACTTCTGCAACCTCCCTCGGTAGACTTTGGAACAACAACAGAAATTAGGTACACCATGACTTGAACTAGGTGCAGCACATACGCTGAAGCTGAAGTCCCTTGGACAAGTCCAACTCCGTGGTTCCGGAGTTGGCGCTCACTCCCCCACTCTCTCCATCTCTGAGATTTCTCACACCCCAAGAATTCTCAATGACTCCTACCTCCGACCTTCCTCAGTGGAAAATCCCGTGTTTGACACCGTCCAATGCAACAGTATGAATGCTAGGGATAAACACTGAGTAAATGATGATGACTGAGGTGAGTGTGGCTTGGCTGAAGGTATATATACTGTGGGCAGAGGTATACTCATGTTATTTTATCTGTAATATCATAATTATGAACATCAATATTGGAATGTGATAAAGTGTACATAGATCAGAGTAAGTGAAGTGTCAAAAGATTAAATGCAACATGTCTGGCACTTGAGGTGCTTCTGGGTACTTGGGAAGTTCTGGAAGTGGTTCTGGAAAGGGTGGTTCCAAGTTCGGAATTCAGAAGGCCCAGGACGTTTTGTTTTTGTTTTATTTTGTTTCCTTGTTTATTGTCCTATGGGGCTGGCTGCGCCCCTTGCTGGACAGTACATGTGGGGTGTGTGCTGTGTAAGACTTCTACGTATATGTGTATGTGATCAGCCATTGTCTTGTGATGAGTAATGTAATGTGTATGTATCAGTAGCTAACACCTATCTATGGCTTGCATGTTGTGTTGCAATGTATCTGGGTTATAGGTGAGTGTATGTAAGTAATAGGTATGTATGTGTGGGTGATGGTTGTATGTATGTGGATGCAATGGGTGGGGTTTATGAGGGGGTCTTTTCTTTGGGGGGGGTAAGGTCACTGAAAGTGCCTTCAAGGCGGTTTGTTGCGTGTAGGTAGAAAAGGGTGGGCTTGATGCACTTTGGGTCGTTGAGTAGCTTGGGTAGGTCTTTTGCTTTGCTTCCGATCTTGGTGCAGAGCCGGTGTTGTAGTGGGGGCACTCCATCAAGAGGTGGAAGACGGTTTCTGGGCGGCTGTCATCACAGTTTGGGCACTGTGGGGAGGGGGTTTTTGGATGCAGAAGAGGTGCTTGTTGAGACGGATATGTCCCATGCGGAGTTGAAAGAGTACTGCAGTGTGGCGTTTTGGGAGGTCGCTGATGAGTCTTAGGGAGGGGTCAATAGTGTTTCACGGCTGATTTGCTGTGTGGGAGGGTTTTGGGCACTCCCTGGTGGCCTCGCAGCTGTGGAGGGAGGAGGCTGGCCCAGAATGTTCCAAGAATGGTTGAACACTGTCAGGTCATTATTTGGTGACAGTTCAAGGTTAGCTATGTGGAAGCATGCAATCAGCAACCATTATTTAATGAGATGTTGGGGTTGCTTTACCACTCACTTTATCATGATGCAGACTTGGCAAGATCATAGTACTGGGTGTGAAGTAAAGTTTGTCTTTCACTGTTAAAATTGTGTCTCACACAGCGCTCATCCTTTAAACTTTCTCTCTTGTTTTTCAGGTAGTTTTTTTTGCTGGAACATCATGGATGCTGAGGGGCATGATCTATATATACAATTGGGATGTATATGGACTTAACATGTGTATCATACGTGCTGTAAAGAGATTTACTGTATTCAAAATGGCCTGTATTCAAAATGGCCTGTATCATTCCTTATACATTGACCAAGTATACCTGTGTTTTGAATGTGCCTCTAGGAACCCTGAATTTCCCTCTGATACCAACACAGTTCTGAAATAACAAGACAAAGAGTTTGATGCAAACACTGATGAACTCACAAAAACAGTGCAAGACATTGTAGAAAATATGGGTTATGTTTACACAGTGGTTACGGAATATCTGATTCCCTGCGTCTCACACATCTCCTGCAGTTTGATGCAGAGGAGCTCCTCCATACAACGTGTCCCATTGATCACCTGTACTAGCCCCAACATCTCCTCTGAATAGTGCCACCAGATGCAAACTTCAAAGTCTTGGAGGTGGGGCTAAGTATTTCTCATGTTATAAACACTTTGCAAGGTCTGGTGGCAAAATTGGACCATACATATCTGATGCCAGCAGCTGTCAATGTATGGAGGAAGTATCTGCCATCATATCAGAGTCAAGGCTTATCACTATGACCTCATTGCATCACATTAACATCTTGATGCCCACACATTGTACTTTATAAGCCATGTTGAAATACATTTTCTTCCCTTGCCCAAGTGCTCAGAATCTCATCCACCCAATAAACACTGCTCATTGTGATAGAAGGAGTTTCTCAGAAACGTCCAACAGTGAAGTTCCCAGGTCTCTACCCATCTGAAGCAATACAGGGTATTGTGCCTGAGCTTCACTGACCTCCTGAGCAGTTAGGTTAGGACCACAGGCCAAGTACATGCCAAATATCTACATACAAAACTATGTGAGAGAAGTAGATCAGTCATATAATGAAAACTGCACCAGCTCATCTATGCTCAAATAACTGGACACCCAGCTTGAACCGGACGTGAGGGTGGGTGCATGAACCTGGACAGGAAGTGTGCTGTGAGATGAACCTGGACAGGAAGTGTGCTGTGAGATGAAGTGGTGTACACGGTTTATGGTTGGAAATGAAATGTGCTGTGGGACAGACCAGCACCTGTATATGCCATTTGCAACTCATACTTTGCGAGCTCCCTGGCAGTTGGACTGAAGATTTTTCCTGGCTGTTTTCAAGGTGGACTTGGCATTGAAAGCTGTGTTTGCAGTCTTTTTCAGTGAGTGCTGATGAGTGAACAATATAATATATTATAAACACCTTATCAGGTGCTCACATCCCTGTTGTGTGCAACAATTGCAATTGGGCAGAGAGCTTGGCTTGGATTGCACGAGTATCCTTGCGTTGATGGGCCTTGCACTCAAGTGAACAAAGAAGGGTGGTGGCAGAATATGCATACATGTGCAGCAGTGTGATCCGGATGTTGTATGGATGGTGAAGGAAAGGTGAACTTGAGTGAGCATACTAGAAATTGATGTGAAAATGTTTGAGAGTAGCATTGCCAAACCAATGGACAACTTTGCCTCGATTGTTGTGCTCGTGCACGATATAGGTCTTTGTATCTTGATGCTGGGTGATCTGCAACAACTACCAGATTTAGATTTCCAGTTTGTGACCTGCTCGAGCTCAGAACATATATGGTTCATTCATTTCATGGGGCCTAAAAAATCCCCAGTGTACTTCCTTGCTTCACTCCCCAACGCTGAGTGAACATTTGTAATCCCTCTTAGAAGAATTTGGGCAATTCCTTTTGTCAGGACCTTTTCTGTTAGGTAGTTCAATTGTTAAGATAAAAATGTTGAGTAAATGCACCTGCCCTTTGAATGGGTTAGGGTTAGATTAGATATACTATGTGTTATTTTCCTAGACAAGTGTGAAAAACATAAAGATTATTGAATATGTTTGTAGTTGTTTACAAGTCTATATAGGTCTGTAGAGGTCTGTATACACAAGGGGAGGGTGATTTACTGATGAAGTAGGATTATAGTGGAGACAAAGAGAAGCAGTGGAGACAAGCAATATTTGAACTGAAGGAATTGTGACTAGAGTGTACAGTCTATATTGTAGTAAGTGAGTATTACACTGCTGGAGTCTGAAAGCAGAGGCTTGGGAGTGAGCTGCAGGTAGGTACAAGATCCAGAATTGGTATGTAGAGGGCACTTTCTCAGAGGTCTGAAGTATCTGGATGGTGTGGACACTGGATCTAAGGGCAGTGTCATATACGGAACTCTGGACTTGTATTTCCCTCCTCTCAGTACTCATACACCTCTGAGATTTTGGAGTTCAGAGCATATCTCCTTTCGAGCATATACATATTGTATGTACCTTATGCTAACCCCCTCTATATCTTGGACCCTAGACTCCTCCAAGGCTGTGTGTCCATAGCTTGGCCTGTTCATAGCTCTGAAACACTGCACCATGAGACCCTGCTAGTTCACCCTTCGGAGTCTACACCAGACTTACCCCAATTGAACCTTCAACTGGCCATCATCCTCTTATCACCTGTGCTTCCCTCTTCTCCCTGTCACTTCCAAGCACACTGTATCCCTGCAGCCACTCAACATCTATCACCTTCAAGCCTCAGAGCTCACTCAGACCTCCTCAGTGCTGCTGCGCTGGCGCACCTCAGACTTCCACCTTTTTCCCGATAGACTTTGGAACAACATGAGAAATTCAGGACACCATAACTTGACTGAAGCTGAAGTCTGGTGGACAAGACCAACTCTGGGGTTCCGGAGTTGGCACTCTCAGAGCTTTCCTCCTTCCTTCCTTCATGGTTTAGTTTTCAGTCTCTGACAGAGGCACTCACCTCAAATTCAAGCCCTTGCTAGGTGTCTCTCAGATGCTCATGCTCCCAGCCTATTCACCAGTTCCGAGCCACAAAGTTAAAGGGCACTGGCAAGGGAAGAGCTCGCATACTGTCTGAAACGACCCAAAAGGCAACAGCGTCCTGGTGGTGCTCTAGGGAATCATCATCAAGCAAACAACCTAAACAGGTGACAGCGTCAACTGCACTTTGAAGGATGCGTCAAGGGATACTAGCCGAGGGTACTTGCAATCGGTCTAGGAGTTGTTCTAACTGGCTGTTGTGGGAAAAGACCAAGAGAACTAAACTGTAGTTCTCTGGCTGGCACTTGCGGCTTATACGTATATACTAACAATAATGTATGTACTTGTATATACCGGATCTACCGATGAGTCCCAACCTAGACTAAGTATGCTGTAACATGAGGTAGGGGCATGCATCAAGCATAGCCTTGGAATGGAAGAATAACATGAGGCAACCGCACGGCGGTGGCAGAATGGAAGAGAAGAAACAAACATGCATAGGGGGTGTGCATCAAGCACTGCCATAAAGAAGGCACTGCCTTAATGAAAGAGGTGAGGCATGTGGTAATAACAAATAAGAAGTATAGAAGTGCACAGCACCGGAGGGGTGAGGTAAGTCGTGCGCTGCACGTGGTAAAGGGTAGGCATAGGCCTGGTGCGAAGGCAGCGTAGCTGTCATGAGGCTAAAGGTGATCTTATCAGTCAAGACAAGAGATAAGGTAAGAGACAAAAAGAAAAGTCTAAGTCCGTTATGTTAGGCACTAGAGAGCGACCGTAACACTGTCAGAGACAGGATTTTCTCGGGGTGTAAGGAATAGTGGAGACAGAGATCCTAAGAGTGAATGAGCACCAACTTCGGAACCATAGTTGGACTTGTCTGAGGGACTTCGGCTTCAGTGTATGTGCTGCGCCCAGCTCAAGTCACGGTGTCCCTAATTTCTATTGTCGTTTCCAAAGTTTACCAAGGGTGATGGTAAAGGTCTAAGGTGCGCCAGTGTGGCAGCACCAAGGAGGTCTGAGTGAGCTCCGAGGCTCGGAGGTGATATATGTTTGAGTGGCTGCAGAGGTGCAGCACCCTCGGAGGTGAGTTTATGGTCAGGAATGACAGAAGAGAGAAGGAGCAGAGGGCAACTGTGAGTTATGGTTCGGGGTACATCTAGTGAAAGACTCTGAAGGGTTTTAACTGAGGTCTCATGTGGGAGTGTAGAGGAGGAGTGGATTCATAGGAGGATCAAGACATGTATCAAAGACAAGCAATGAGTCTAAGACGATTAGTTGGAGACAAGTATCAAAGGCAAATAATAATCGGACTAAGGTCTACTAACAAAATGTACAGTACTTATAGTAATGTTGTACACTGCAAAAGGTCTGAAAGCAGAGAGCCCGGAAGTATGCCCATACCGAGCTGCGGATAAGTACAATACCTGAGTGAGAGGTGGTGTCTCGGAGGTCTGAAGGTTGCGTGTGGCATAGACACCGGATCTAGGGCTGAGTATGCGAGTGGGGATATTAAAGGTACAGAATGGAGCTACACTAATGGGGCCAGTATAGGATTATACCTGTGTGAAGATCTGAAGGTCCAAAGGTCCAAGTAGTTGGGGTTGAGACTGAGACTAAAGGGTCAGAGAGGTCGGAACGGGTTGAGTGGGACTTCTGGGATATGACACATACAGTCAAACTCTCTGGTGCTACAGCAAACCCTCCTCATGAGGTGTCCCTCACATGATACCATCCAGTGGGAGCCTTATCCATACCTTACAGAGCAGTTACTTGAGTGGCTGTCAAACACAGGATTTTCCACTAAGAAAGGTCGGAGGTAGGAGTCATCGAGAATTCTTGGGGTGTGAGAAATCTCAGAGACGGAGAGAGTGGGGGAGTGAGTGCCAACTTTGGAACCGCAGAGTTGGACTTGTCCAAGGGACTTCCACTTCAGCGTATGTGCTGCCCCTAGTTCAAGTCATAGTGTCCCTAATTTCTGTTGTCATTCCGAAGTCTACCGAGGGAGATTGTGGAAGTCTGAGGCGTGCCAGCGTGGCAACACCGAGGGAATCCGAGTAAGCTCCAAGGCTCGGAGATGGCAGACATTAAGTGGCTGTGGAGATGCAGCACGCTCAGAGATGAGTCAATGTCAGACTCGGGCCAGGGATGACGGAAGATAGAGGGAACAGAGGACGACAGCGAGTAAAGGTTCGGGTGCATCTAGTGAAGACTTGAAAGGGTTTAACGGAGGTCTCGTGTGGGAGCATAGAGGAGGAGTGGATTCATAAGACAAGCAATGAGTGTAGGTGGAGACAAGTAATCAAGTAATCAAGTAATAATCGGACTGAGGTTTTACTAACTAAGTGTACAGTACTTATAGTAATGGTAGTACACTGCAAAAGTCTGAAAGCGGAAGCTCGGAGGTAAGCTTGTACCGAGCTACAGATAGGTACAATACCCGGGTCGGAGGTGGTGTCTCGGAGGTCCAAAGGTTGCGTGTGGCATAGACACCGGATCTAAGGCTGAGTATACGAGTGGGGATAATAGAGGTACAGAATGAAGTTATACTAATGGGGCGGTATAGGATTATACCTGTGTAAGGGTCCGAAGGTCCGAGAGTTGGGGTTGAGACCGAGACTAGAGGGTTGGTCGGAGGTTGGACAGGTCGGAAAGGGGTCGGAAAGGTTGGAATAGGTTCGAGTGGACTTGGTGGAATTCCGGGATATGACAGTGGCTCTGGAACAATTCCACTGATCGTGCTATCCTCTTCAATGAGAAGGTGCAAAGGACTCATGATGGAACGTGGGCAACTGAAAAGACTGCCCTTCAAAGAAACAAGAAGGATATAAGGGTTATAATGAGACAAGTTCTTTTTGAACAAGATGTGACATATTGCACTGCATATACTGCCCATCCCAACAAGTTTGCAACAGCATTATGCAGTCATCTAGATATGTGCATTTCTTTCATTTGTATGCCCGATGAACTTCAGTATGCAAATCTTCTTGGTAAGTCACATCCACCAACTGCTATCATCCTCCCCCTTTCCTTTACAGAGGGTTCTAACGGAGACTTACCATAGAAAGCTTGTTGCTGAGTTTCCTGACTGGCATGAATGTGATTGTATGTAACATGGCAATCTCACATATGATGCACGGCAGTTCAATGCTGCACCTGGAGTAAATCAGTAAGACTTCCTCACTATCATCAATTGTGGTGGATCTACTGCTGCTGTGGCAAAACTAGTGGGCAACCTCTCCTGGCTAATGTAGATGAAGTCTTCAACTCAATGACAAACATATCACCAGTGAGCAAGATGTCAAAATTATGGTGGACACCCCTGATGTGGCTGCAGGATTTGGAGATGAAGAACCAGGGTCTTACAATAAACTTCTAGATCACTGTCAATATCCCAAGTCTATATTTGAAGAAGAAGAAATGTCGGTGGACAACAACATGAATGTGTAGGATGATTTTGACAGAGACCAGGCTATGGTTGATACTGTATTGGGAAGATCTGACAGCAACAATGTCCCACAGCAGCACAGCGGATTTGATATCCCTTCACAACAGAAGGTATATTCTAGATTTAATACTTCATTCTAACTGACATGATTTTTAGCTGGTTTCTGATGGTGCTTCCCCCAAGCTTTGGACCCATTGCAGTGACCTCTGGGCATTGCACTTCATCCTGGGATGGCTGTGCTGCATTTTCATTCATCTCTTATGGCCCCCATGCACACTCTACCACATCTCAGATGAGCACATCCAAAGCAAAAACAATGCTTGCTCAGATGCAAGTTGATCATGATAGTCAAATGGATGTGTTGAGCAGAAGTGCTTCAGAGCAAGGTTTCCATGCATCAGCACTCCAGAATGAATGTAAGGAAGCAAAACTGCAGTCTTACTTATGTGACAAGGAAATTGCTCATCTAGAGGCCGAGAACAACAAGGACTGTGTTGAGGCTGACAAGATCCACCAGCGGATAATGGAAAGTAAGTGAGGGGATATTGAAGTTATGTGGAGTGCAAAGCAGCTGCAACGTTCAGAGGATGGTCAAAAGCTGTGTGCAACAAGTGGACGGTGTAGGGATGTGTGAGGTGAGAGTGGGACTTCACCAAGTGGTTTGGGCTGGAACAGAAGGAAAAGAGCAACCAACGGTAAAACCATAACAAGAATGATCTACAGTGCTTGACAGGACTATAGAGTGTGGTTCACAGTGCTCAACAGTGCTCAACAGAACAAGAGTGTTAGCCAGTGGTCCACCAAGCCGCCATAATTGCCCCATTAATCTTTTCTTCTGATCAGACAGCCTTATCGCAGTTTTGGGGTGTGGCCAGTATACCTGACTGTTGGCTCAAGGCAGGTCAATTGGGTGTAGAGATGTCGTGTTCTGAGGGTTACATTCAATGGCTGTACATGGTACAAGCATCAGATGTACCAGCTCCCCCAGCCATCTGTTGGCTTCCTCTCATGTGCAGTACAACACTGTAGTGTGCTGCAAGCAGGATGAATGTGTACCTGCAATGTACACAGAGCAAGGTGTCATGTCTTGGGGTGCTGTGGGTGTAATTGGTGGCATTGTGTGTTTCGTTCCAGGTCATTGGTTGGTTTTTCTGCTTGAATGCTTCCAATATGTTGCATGCAGTTTGTTTATCAGGTGTGGTCATTGTTCAAACCTTTGCAGGATCTTTTCAAGATAAGTGCATTGATCAATCATGATCTTGCTGCCTTCTCGTCTCTGCAGTCCCAGTGCTTCATAAAAGGAGCTTTAATCTCCTTAACGGTCTTGATGTCAGGACCACAAACCAAAGTGTCATCAACATAGACAACTGATATGACAATCAAAGTACCTCTCTTCTTGAATAAAAAGATTCTGGCATCGGATTTGAGATGTTCAAATCTGAGATCCTTCATGAACTCATTGAGAGTCTTCCACCAGTGTTTAAGGCCGTACAGGGCATGCTTCAAGCAGAGTACTTTATGCTCTTGCCCCTTGACTATAAAGCCTTTGGGTTGTTTCATATAGATCTCTTCATCTAACTTGCCATATAAATAGGCACTACAAACATTGAGTCCTTCGATGTGCCAGTTCTCAAGGGAGGCCAGTGCAAGCATTAAGTGCACTGTCTCAAACCTTACCACAGGGGAGAAGATGTGGTTGAAGTCAATGCCTTTGACCTGGGAGAAGCCTTCCACTACAAGGCCGGCGCGTTTGTGGCCATTGGGTTTGACGTCAAAAACCCAGTGATTATTGATGACTTTGCGGCCTTTCAGCACATCTGTTACGATCAGTCACGGCACGTACACTTTCTCTCTCTCAAATGTCTTTAGTCTCTCCCGCTCCTATACATTATTCTAACCGTTCACTCGGAACGCCTTGTGCCTAAACGCAGCTTCTTCCCTACACACTGTGCATGGCTATGCTTCTCCATGACTCATTCTGACTTCCCATTGGACGCTATCTTAGTTCCTGTGTTCCCACAGCTCTCTTCCATTCTATTGCACAGCCCATTCTTTCCTCTTCTGGATTCCTTGGCTTCAGTACTGTATACACAGCTTGGTCTGTGCACCGCGTCCCCACCTATTTAACTAGTGACCTCTCCTGTACTTTCTCCTAACTTTGACCTCCTCAATATACGGTCTCAGCTCCTCCTTGCCCCTCGGATCTCTCTAAGTCTTCGCCTTACTTTGAGTAGGCGCTTCTTCGTAACCCTCGACCCTACAAGCATTCGACTTGTAGCAAGTCCTAGTTGAACCACGACCAGGCCAAACCCTTGTCCCGACATTGTTGGTCCTTCGTCTCTAGTAAATACTTAGTTCCTTGAACCCTTGATCCGACTTTGTCAGACCCTCGTCCTTAGCTCGCCCTACCCCTCAACCCGTTGAGGCTACACGTGTCCCTACCAGGGCCAAGCATAACAACATCTACGAGCTTGTACACATTCTGTTCTTTGAGCATATTAAGCTCAGTCTCACATGCCTTTGTCCATTCAGTCTGTTGATCTGATGGCAGGGTTTGGATATCCCTGTAGGTCCATTCGTGGTATGGTTTGGATTCTGCAGAAACTGTGGGTAACACTTTGGAAAGTATATATGTGGCCATTCCAGATCCCTCCTCACGACATAGTTGTTTGATGTCATCCTCACTATCAGCAGAAGGAGGAGGTTGGACTGGTGTGTTGGGAAATTGGCCAGGTAGTGGCTGTCGATGAACATCGTGATCTTCACACTCAATATCTTGTACTTGTTCTGTCGGATGACAGTTGTCACCATATATGTTATCCAGATAAACTGGAATTCTGCGCTCTCTGCCAGAACAGCGAGGAGCAGCTGGGACAGCTGGGGGCGGGGCAAGCTGCTTATGAGGAGTAAGTGGTTGCCTGTTTGGTGCAGGCACCATAGGGGGTGTTACTGGACATGAGTGCGGGGAGGTAGAGCAAGAAGGAGGGACGTAATCCTCTCCATGAGGTATAGGAACCTCAAGAACGGGTGGTTCCACAGGTATGTCTGTGGGAACTCATGCGGACCATTTCGGTCTGTCACATTTAGGAAATAGCACTTCTTCGAATGAAGCCTGTGCTGCGGTAAATAGGACGTTTGTTGGGGGAACACATAAATAAGAAATTAGACTCATTTCCTGGTGCCACACCAATATGTATATATACCATGAGTTCCAACTTAGGGGCAAGTTTATCTGCCAGAGGAAAACATATGCAGTGCAACCAAATACGCGCAAGTGACCCATACAAGGCTGATTACTATGAAGTGCTTCATAAGTTGTTCACCATTGAAGACGAGGGAGAGGTGTCCTGTTGTACAGGTGGTGGCATGGGTGGTTGCAAATTCCCACCAGCTGTCAGGCAAGCAAGCCTGATGGCACATAGTGTCATATACCAGATTTATGTATATTCATCCTAGCCCCTTTCTGAGCTCCTCCAAGCTCTTCCAAGTCCGCTCCGCTTTTCTGGCACTCTGGACCTTGTTCTCCTTCATTTCTGAACTCATACGCCTCCGAGATTTCGGAGTTCTGAGTGTATCTCCATTAGATACTTTCCATTTGTACCTTGTACTAACCCGATCCGTACTCCGGACCCTAGAGTCCTCCGAGGCTGTGTGATCACAGCTCGGGCCATTTGTACCTCCGGAACACTGCCTGGAAACCTATGTACTGTACGTCCGCTTCCGATTCGACCCTTTCCGACCTCCTTCCGACCCTCTAGTCTCAGTCTCAACCCCGACTCTTGGACCCTCACACAGCACAGGAATAATCCAATACCGCTCCATTAGCGTAACCCCATTCTCTACCTTTAAATATCCCCACTCATATACTCAGCCTAGATCCCGTGTCTATGCCACACGCAACCTTCGGACCTCTGAGACACCGCCTCTCATTCAGGTATTGTACCTATCTGTAGCTCGGTAAGAGCTTACCTCCGAGCCTACGCTTTCGGACTTTTGCAGTGTACAAACATTACTATAAGTACTGTACATTTAGTTACAGGATGGTAGTCTTGGAGGAGGAAGTAGACATTGTAAGTTCTGTAACGCGAACATGTCAGCATATCAAACCAACCAGTGCCGAGCACATTTAACAGCGGGACACAGTGCCATCAAAGGTTTATACACGTGCAGCTTTTCTGCGCAATGCTTGAACCGGGTCTGACTAGCTAGCAGTTGCTGCAGCCATTAGGCGCAATGCGACACTTTGCTCTCAGGGCTCATAACCTGTTGAAGTCCAGGCGTAGACTAATTGGAGGTGAGGAAGGACTAGTGCTCACCGGTTGGGTTGAACGTTTGTAACAGCACGTAGTGGTAAGTGGTTATGATGTTGTGAGAACTCAGACACTGAGGTCGAATATATGTACTGGTGGTTCGCTTATGAAATAGTGGTAACCATATAGAGTAAACTACACTACACTAGGATAATAATGAAATAGTATACTACATGTTCAACACTGAGCCTGTGGACTACGTCCACAATGTCAACACCTCATTGCACTTTGGCATGAAAACCAAGGCCAGAAACAGCGAGGAACAATACGTTCCTGACCTCAGGAAAACAGATATCCTAGACTGAAGAATGCTGGTTAGTTCAAAATGCACTACTCAGTTATTCGACATACGTAGTCAATCTTCGGAAAAAGATTGTATTGGACAAACACAACAATGGGGAAACTGGTGAGCAGGACTCCATCCATCCTGCAGACCAGCCACCTGGCCCGCCCAGACCCTCTCTACCAGCGAGGTACTGTAGACATTAATCAGGAAAAGTGATTGACTTAGATGTCAACGAGTACTCTGTACAGAGGAGATCAGTGTCACCCATTGACCTGCACCAAACCAGTTGGATGCATGGATCATGAGTTCTTGTCATATCCCGGAATTCCACCAAGTCCCACTCAACCCTTTATGGCCTCTCCGACCCTTTCCGACCCTTTCTGACCTCCGTCCAACCCTCTAGTCTCAGTCTCAACCCCGACTCTTGGACCTTTGGACCCTCACACAGGTATAAACCTATACCACCCCATTAGTATAACTTCATTCTGTACCTCTATTATCCCTACTCGTATACTCAGCCTTAGATCCGGTGTCTACACCACACACAACCTTCGGACCTCCGAGACACCGCCTCCAATTCGGGTATTGTACCTATCTGTAGCTCGGTACGAGCTTACCACCGAGCCTCCGCTTTCGGACTTTTGCAGTGTACTACCATTACTATAAGTACTGTACACTTAGTTAGTAAGACCTTAGTCCGATTATTACTTGTCTCCACTTGCTTGATTATTTGTCTGTGCTCCTTGCTTGTCTTATGAATCCACTCCTCCTCTATGCTCCCACACGAGACCTCCGTTAAACCCTTTCAAGTCTTCACTAGATGCACCCGAACCTTTACTCGCCAACGTCCTCTGCTCCCTCTATCTTCCGTCGTCCCCGACCCCGACCCGAGTCCAATATCGACTCATCTCCGAGCGCACTGCACCTCCGCAGCCACTCAACGTCTACCATCTCCGAGCCTCAGAGCTTACTTGGATATCCTCGGTGTTGCCGCGCTGGCGCGCCTCGGACTTCGGCAATCTCCCTCAGTAGACTTCTGAACGACAATAGAAATTAGGGACACCGTAACTTGAACTAGGCACAGCACATACACTGAAGCCGAAGTCCCTCGAATAAATCCAACTCCGTGGTTCTGGAGTTGACGCTCACTCCCCCACTCTCTCCGTCTCCGAGATTTCTCACACCCTGAGAATTCTCAACGACTCTCTCCGACCTTTTTCAGTGGACAATCCCGTGTTTGACAGTTCTTGGAAAATACTTGTATGGTACTTGTGTACACTTGACCCAAGATTTGAGATTTCCCACGGTCCAAATCACTCCAAAAATCTAAGGCTACATAGCGCCTAGTATGAACTACCTTCCATTATCTTTCCTTATCTTTTCATCCACCTGTTGTGGAGAAATTAAATAATTTCTCCAACCATATCTCTGTTACTACCAATAGCTACCTATCATATCTATTGTTTAATACCTTGCACTTACTTAAGTACCAGAGAGAGAGTTATTCATGTGACCTGTCGGAGTCATCATGAGTCAGTATGAGTCACAATGAGTCATCACCAAGCTTACAGGCCTAACCTATGATTACCAAGCCACTGACTTGAATCTGGCAATTGGACTCAGCATTGGTAAGCTTTTTCTTGGCATTAGTCAGCTTTCTACATAGCCTGACCTAGATAGGAAACTACACAGCCTCTTGTATTTACATATAAAAGGAGAGCAGATCAGGCCCCAAGACATGTGTGTTTCAGAAAAAGAATACTGGGTGTGAAACATCAGTGAATCTGAGAGACACCAGAGAGCATCTAGGGACAGTTTCTGCTTAGGAGAAAAGACTCCTTAGCAGACACTTACTAGCAGAACTCATCACAGGAAACCCAAGAGAGGTCCTTGTGTGATTCCCAACCCTGAACTAGATATGTCCACTGTTAGGATAGGACACCTTTTGGGAGAAAACCCCATGAGGGCAACTAAAGACAATAGGATCTCCAGCAGTAGGAACCTGTCAGTTCACCATGCTTGCTGCCCACTCTAGGAGATAAGAGGTAGCAGAGTACACTGTATCAGCCCAATTATCCACTCTAAGAGATAAGAGGTAATTGTGCTATAGAGACCTGATCTTGCCAACTCCTTAGTGCACAATAGAATTGAGTTACCAAACCAATCTGAGTGACTAAGTGATTTGTGTGAACCCACCTTGCAGTCCATCTGCAAACTGACAACAACCCGACATCTGGACATATCTCTGGGTTGTTATGTTTCATCAGCGGGAAGCTAATTCAGCATGGGGTCAGCTCAGCGAACAGTAGAAGGATCTGCTACGTATATTATATGAGGGAGAGTATGCACAAGTTCTACTCACTCTCGCCGGTGAGATGGGTCAGGTATAAGAATGTAGAATTATAACCATGTATCGCCGAATTTCCTCCAACTACTGATTCCTAAATACAGCTTCCATGCAGCTTGCTATGCATGCAACCAGATTGTGTCACAGCGATCACCCGATAAGTTATGTAAGGCTTATCCATAATCAGTCTACCCAACCTCCATTGTATGTACTATCAATACCTTGTGGACAATTGCTTGGCTTGGCAGGTACCAAAGCGTGTTCCACAGTGCAAATTGGTGACCGAAAGAAGCCGCTTTATAACAAACCCGAACTCTGCTGCAAGGCGAATTCTTACGTCAGACCCTTTCATTCCTATACACTGCTAGCCACTGCGCTCAGATTGTCATGTCTGCCCAAGCTATGAACCCGTCCGTCCCCACAATTCCGGCTCCCGCAGATGTCATCTGTACTACTCGCAATCTTCAGACCCTTCAAAAGCGGATTTATTACCACTGGGCAAGGATAAGGGAGATCAAGGCTTATTCATACAGTGTCACACATGCAAGGGAGGTCAAACAGGGACTTCTGCGTGAAGCGGTGAGTCCACTCACTATTTGCAGTGATCCTGTGAGGGCAATTATTAAATTCATCCTTAGCTTTCCGCCATGTATTACATACAGCAATGACCTGAACTCAAAGTCACCACCGTGGTGCTCAGCGTGCTTGCCCGTCTGCATCAAAAGACAGCCAAGGTGATTGATCAAGTCTCCTTCGCAGACATTTCCCGTTCCGATCCGCTCATTGAGGAGATTTATTGGTCACAAACCTTTGACCTGGGGCAAGACCTGGAAATGTCCTTGGAAGAAGACATTCTTCTAGATCACAGAGGCAATTTCGGCGCCAAAGAAACTCATTGGTGGCTTGATTTCGCCTTACCTGGGGGAAAAAGGCCGCTCCTCCTTC
>JBBPNE010000466.1:0-20450 GCA_038090735.1 Xerocomellus amylosporus | reverse complement strand
ATCTAACGATAAGTTCAAAGATGCTATCACACTCGTCTACCTCCCAAACGGACCCGTCGCTTATTTCAAGCTCACGTCGATAGAACTCACGAAGGAAATATATGTAGGTCGTTCCTACTCTGCCCTTGAGAAAGGCTGACTCCTACGAGGGACACGCACGAGCAACACCACATAACCCCGAGCTTGTTTTGAACAGCTTTTCCACTAGCCTTGGACATGCCATCGGACGAATGTTTCAAACTCTGTTCCCACCTCTCCCCGAGTTCCAGGGTCGCCAGGTAGTAACTCTGCATAACCAACGTGATTTCTTGTTCTTCCGAAGGCATAGGTAAGCCATGTCAAACTTACAACGAATTGACCTGATGGTCGATCCGAGATATGCATTCCGATCTCTGGAAAAGGTTGCTCTGCAGGAGATAGGTCCCCGTTTTACATTGAAGCTGCGATGGGTCAAGAATGGATTGCCTGCTGTCCAGAACTTTGGAGCTGCCCCGCAACCCCTGGAAATTTCTGTGGATACCAGAGAAGCCGAAGAACATACGCACAAGTCTCCGCTGGACGGTGTCAGAGATAACGATGAAGCAAAGCCAGATGTACCATCCACGCAAAATCCGCCAAAGGACAATGATTTACTATGGCAATGGAAGGTTTGTAATTTGCATTGCACCCTACATCAGTGTTGATACTTGTCGTTAAGCCCGAGTTGGAAACTACAAGACGGACATTCTTCCTGTGATTTATTGCGCCATCCAGCCCGTAGACGTGGTGGCATGGTTGGTCAACCGTTGAATAGTGTTTTAGCTTTTTGTAGCTACTTCCTGGAGTAGTGTGACTTCCAGCGTGGCGTGAGACATATCAAGTCGCCCCTCACCGGGTTAGACTAGACCCTCCACATTGCTACGGTCAACTCGACAAATCCATTGATATGTCTTCGGACACCCCATTACCAGCACCACAACGAAATGTGAAACCAAAGGATTACTACGCCAAGTTCACTGTGTGGCAATCCGCTTTACCCGTCTGGTGATCGTTCTCACCAAATACTTGGACTCCAGGCTCGGAAAACGTACACGGAATACACCGAGTATGTCTTGTTGATATCTCCGAGCACGAGGAAACTCAATACGCTCCCATAGTCCATGCGAGGAAGCGTCAAAGGCGTCTCTTGCATGTATGGACCAGAACGGCTACAACCGAGACAAATGCATGGCATACTTTCAGGCTTACAGAGACTGCAAGCGGGCATGGGTACGAATCGCGTCGTCATGTGTTCGCTCATGGCTCTACTGAGTTCGCACACTGTCCTCCAGATTGACGAAAGACGGGCAGACCGTCAGCGCGGGCGTCAAACGCCGACATGAGCGTGACGGGATGAGGTCTTGGCTTTTCCGAGTCGTCGAACCACGACGCTTTCGGCCAAGCTTAGTTTACGGTCATGCCCGGTGAGCCTACCTCGTGTATTTCCTGGGTCCGTTTGTAAAGGAATGAAATCCGTTGGGGAACACGGCGAATCTCACGCGGCCGAAAGGTTCACAATTCTCACCACGTTCGTCCACCTTGGCTGGGAATCGGTAGGAACATGGTTCTTCCTACCTTTCCTGCTACTCGTACGTTAGCGGGAACTTTCAAACTGTAACTTTCGCTGGAGGTGTCTCATTTTCGACTTGGCTATGACCAGGCTCTATCGATTTGGCATGCGTCGCTCTTAGTACGCGTCCGATAGGGAGGGAAACTTTGTAACCCGCGTCTCTTTTGCCCAGGAGGTTTGAGAGCTTCCCAAAACATGTGTTATCGAGACAACGTTGTTATTTGTCGGCTTGAGCAGAGGCGCCCGGTCTTATCCATGGCTACTATTTATGTCTCGCCAGTGAACTTCGTTTCTTCATCAGTAGCAAAGTTACGGTGCGAGTAAGAAACTGTTGAACGAGCATGATGACTACATACAGAGCATGAGATGTAACTATTGTCGACATTACACAAACAATAGTTTACGACTCGGGAAGGGGAGGAGGTGCATCTGGCTGCGGAGCAAAGATAATGTTGAGAGGGGGAGTCGTTTGACTGTCCTCGTTAAGGACAGTCGCAATGATGGAACGGCCAGCAAACGATCGTCCTGCTAGAGCCTTGAGAGCACCTTGTGCACCTGAGGCATCAACAAATTTCACGTACACCCTTCCAACTCCGGAAGCCTCGTCAGCACGCTGTGCATCGATAGCGGTCTGTTGGCCCGGTTCGCCAGGAGCCCACTTGGACTTATCCTTCTTGACAGGACGAGGAATGCGGAGATCCTCGACTGGTCCATATTTGGAGCTTTCTTCTTTAACATCCTCGTAGATGTCACCATATTCTTGATCGTCGACGAGATCATCCGGGGTAACCATGTTCAGCATGAGGAGAATCCGTGCGTCCGCAGTGTTATTTTCGCCAGCCGGCATGATTGGTCGAGGGATTTCTGGGAATTGGTCATAGGGCAGATCCGGCACCCCGGGTTTCGCACCAACAGAAGCCCTTTGAACGACTAAGTAACGGTCTCCAAGTTCCATGCCGTTTAAGCTTTGAATAGCAACGTCGGTAACAGAGGCATCGACATATTCGAAGAACGCAAATCCCTGGGGAAAACAGTGAGACATTGCAGCAGATGTGGAGACGAAGGCACTGACCTTCGAAGCTCCATTACCGTTTTCCCGGACGAGGTTAAAGGCTTTAAGCTCTCCGAAGCTTTTCAGTAACTCCTGTACCTGCTCCTCATTCAAGTAAGTTGGAAGTCCGCCAACAAATACTTTGTTGATCGAATCTGGAACGTTGGTGGACACGACTCCTGGAACGTGAATGCTAGGAGGCGCAGACATGTCAATACCACCATAGTCTTTGGGTCGACGGATTTTGAGGGGGCCATTGATGAAGATAATACCGTCGAACGCCATGGCTGCTGTAGCGTCCTCAGCACTGCGGAACTAGAACTACTATCAATACGACATGATCAAAATTCGAAGAATTAGACCTTACTTCAACAAAGGCATAGTTCTTTTCATAGTTGCATTGGACGGCAAGGACAGGATTTCCAGGGCCGCCTGTACCTATACTCATCTCAATCATCTTGGAATTGAAAAATTCAGACAAGTTCTGTTCGTTCACGTCCGAAGTAATGCTGCCAATGTATAGACGACGAGATTGCCTGGATAGGTTGGGGTTGCTGCCGATTCCCATGCCGAAAGTCTGTACAGGAATGGGGGGTGGAAGGCCCGCAATTCCTAGAATGGGCGGGACCTGGGTACGGTTAGCGCCTGGCAAATTGAAAAGCCCTGCGTGTCGAGATTGTGAAAAGTTGAACGTATTGCCCGCATATAAAAAACTCACCAGTTTGCTTCGCCTGCATGGCTGAATATTGCTCATATCCGGGGGCATGAACATTCCACCCTGATGCTTTCCGTTTTCGTTGAGACAACGGAAGAGCACCTTCCGGCGTTGGGGACCTTCTTTCAGGAGTGCCAAGACCATCTCTTCCCCTTGCTCGGCCACCACCACGGTGATGAGGGGAACCAGCTTCTTCACCACGACCTCGTCGATGACCGTGGTCATCCTCACGTCGATGATCACGGCGTCGATCTTCGTCCTGAGGACGTCTGTGATCGTCAAAATCTCTTGTACGTCCACCACGGGGAGTCCCACGCCTGTCGTCTCGGCGGTACCGGTCTCTGTGACCGTCCCGATCACGATCCCTGAAGTCACGGTCTCTGTGGTGTCCATCGTCATGCCTCCGACGTTCGCGGTCCTCGCGGTATGGACGGTCGACGCGGTCTAAATAAAAAAAAGGAAAAGCAGTTTGCGTGAGTAACGTGCGTAGCCGCTGAAGACAGCAGACTGGCGGTGGGAGCGATATCCACGGGAAGGGCTAGCTGACAAAAAGAGGGAAAGAATCACAGTGCACAGATGCTATGATGCACCATGAGCTCATTGTCGGCAAGGAGAAAAATGGAAGGCGAGCAAACGCGGGAAAAGCCAAGTACCTCTATCGCCTCTGTTTGAGTACGAATTGGCTGGCTACCTGTGAAACTCGCTGGATAGGATTGTAAAAATTTTGACTTACCGGCCGAGTCTGCCATTTGTGTGTTTTTGTCTTGCGCTTGTGCAACCTGGAATGTGGTTTGTGGTGAACGACGGAAACTCTGCGCGAGGGTAGAGTCGCAGGAAGTGCTGACATCAGCAGCGTGACCCCGTGCACTGCGTTCTAGCGAACATCACCGCAGTCCGACTCGTCTTGCTCAGCTCGATCATGCCTACCGACCTTCCTTATGCCGCCGACGCCGAGGTGTCCTTGTCTTATGACGAACTCGAGGTGGGTACATCTGATATTTATTCGCTAGCTCTTAGTTGAGGCCTGCCCAGGTGCTGCGGCTACAATACCAGAAAGAGCTCGCTCAATCCCACATCACCGTTCAGACAAAGTTCAACTATGCCTGGGGTTTGGTGAAAAGCCCAGTTCGCGAGCACCAGGTTGAAGGCGTCCGGCTACTGCAAGGCATGTCCCCCCTGCTGCCGCCAGGACCTTGCCGCTGATGTGTTGTCCACCACAGACATATACCGGACAGAGCCCACACGACGTAGAGAGTGCCTGTATTATCTTGCACTTGGGTATTACAAGATGGGTAACTATGCAGATGCGAGGAGTTTCAACGGTCGGTATTCCAGGCTATGAGTCTGGACGGAACCCTCACTGTGAACTGCAGATCTCTTGCTGGAGAAGGAACCGACCAACCTCCAAGCTCAAAGTCTAGCATCTCTCATCGAACAGGCCGTCACGAAAGGTTCGTGCTTTTCGATGTGAATGACTTGGCCCTCATTGATCATTGGATTTCAGAGGGATACGTTGGGATGGCACTTGCGGGAGGCATAGCTGCTCTGGGCACGCTTGTCATTGCTGGTCTCATACGGCGAGCAGTTCGTAAATGACATCGTTGCACGTACTAACACCTCTCCGTCTCATTCTGCATGTCTGTATCGCTCGCTTGGCACGTCGTTCAATTATTATCTACGGTACTACACCAAATCCTCACTTATTGTATCCCGTTATTCGTACTTTTGCATTGGAAACCTCAGGTCCCAGAATTGATGGTGCAACGTATATCAACGCTCGCACACCTGATGTCTCATGCGTTTGTTTAATGTTCCGGCCTTCCCACCCCACCATGTCCAATAGGTAGTTACATTAATTTACACGACCGTTCTAGGGCGACAGCAAGTGAGTCACTTTTCAATGCAAGTGTGATATAGATACGTGATGAAGAGCAAAGGTACATCTGCAAGTCGTGTTTCTTGATATAGTCAATGAAAGTTCCGTACGGACGATGGTCTCTGTCGAAGTGCCGACTCGTTTATGTGTTTCGCCACAAGACTCATGCGTCACGTGGGAAGAAAGACGGCTAGGGCAATCGTAAGAAGCAGTGTGCTATAGATTCCCTTCGCTTACCTGCTTGGGTATTCATATCTCCAGTATCAAGCTATACCACAATCAAAATTGTGCATATTGGTAACTTTGAGACACGGGCTCACCTTGAAGGAAACTAACCCGATGAACAGAAATGATATACATACTCCGATCTCAAAAATCAGCCATACACATGCCCAAACTATCTTACTCAGTGAGATGCTCAACCACAGATAGATGGACACTCTTACAGTGAGCAGAGATGCGAGGAAACATGATGTGAAACTGCGTGCAATCGGAGTCATTGACCTTGCGAAAGAATTTATCGTCTGCAATGTCCCCTGCAAAGAAATCTCATATGAAGCCGAAACCATACAGATTTCACTCACAAACAACGAAGAAAACACTGCGAAAACGCGTGAGAACAACGACAGATGAGAACTAAAGACGCTAACTTCATTACGCCAACGAATAAACAGTACCACCTTAGTGCTTGGCTATGAAAAGATGAGAGATACGCGGGGCAGTGCACCTGATAATCACCTACGCGTGGTCAATAAACCAGAAACCGACCAGAAGACCCTCGTAGAGGAGTGTGAGCAGTATAGTCCTTCAGTTGATAAGCTGACCGAATAGGTAAAAATGACGCCGTTTACTCACAGTTTATCGCGAACGAGGACAAGGGGAGTAACCAACCCAAGGCCGAGCACGAAGCTGAGTATTTTGGCGACTAGGGTATCAAAACCACCCAACATGAATACACCACCGATGATGGTGGAACCTAGGTATCCTGCGGGTAATATTATCATTGGTTTACCACCTTCTATGAGCGTTGCTCCGCCCAGGTATGGATCGATGGTGACAGATAATATCGTTCCGCCAGTCAAAATTGCCTAACGAATGGAATCAATTCAAGTACAAGATGAACGCGGATTGCGATGGGTATTACGGCAAACAACCCACCGCGATTATATGGCAAAGCTCGTGCCAACCGATGGTGAATAGCTTCAACGGATTGATCAGCGTCCGAGCGCCTGGGATATTCCACACTCCGAAAATGACGACGGCATATACGACTGTCTAAAGCACCGGCCAAACGTCAACCGAATTCAATTTACACCTGCTTGCTGCACATACAACGTATAGAACGACTACCTAAACAAGCGTGTTCTCGTAAGCGCGGCATTGACAGTTTCCGGGCTGCACCGATGGGAATGCACGAACCTGGTCATGCGTCGGGGACAACGGCGGGGTATATACCGGGGTGGGCAATACTCCTGCGGGAGGCCCTGTAGAGGACATGAATAGGCAGATGAACTGCCGCTGGGCTGTAGAGGGGATAAAAAGAGGGAAAGAACAAAAGTGTGAATCAGATGAAGGTGGAGTTGAACGCGCGAAGGTTTGCGGGAGAGTTCCTCGTGCAGACCGCAAGGCCGAATGCTTAGAAGGCGGCCAAGTTGGTCAGAGTTACGAGTCCAGCTTGCTCCTCGAACCAAGTCCCGCGCCGCGTGACCAGTTGCCTTTCTGGGGCACAGAAGGCGCGTCAGTCACGTGCGAAACGCGTTGATTCCTTTTTTTGGAACTCCGCCCTAAAGACTTGATAAATAGCAGTCGCGTCAGGTGCGCAGAACGGTCCCTCTTCCCTCTTACTCTCATCCTTATTATTTCTGACCATCTCGCACTATTGAAAAATGGTAAGCATAGCTGTACCACTTCACTGCGCTTTGACTGAACTAGGTGAAAACAGTCTGGAAAAGGAAAAGCGTGAGTTTGCCCTAGTTCTCCCAAGACTTGCAGGGGCTCATGGAAAATGCAGTGGAAAATCTTCTGGCAAGACTGGTGGCGACTCAAAGTCCCAGTCCCGCTCATCGAAAGCCGGCCTGCAATTTCCTGTTGGTCGTATCCACAGATTATTGAAGAAGGGCAATTACGCTCAGCGTGTTGGAGCAGGAGCGCCTGGTATGTTCAACCAGAAGGCTTAGTAAATTCATTCCTCATAATTGCCCAGTCTACCTTGCTGCTGTGCTGGAGTACCTGGCCGCAGAGATTCTCGAGTTGGCAGGTAATGCTGCCCGTGATAACAAGGTATGACCCTTGGTTGGATGTCATGTATGCACAGCTCATTCGTTCAGAAACAACGTATTGTCCCTCGTCACCTTCAACTCGCCATCCGAAACGATGAGGAGTAAGGTATTTTACAAGGTAGCGCAAGCATATTTACTGATTACCATTTCAGATTGAACAAACTTCTGGGAGATGTCATCATCAGTCAAGGTGGTGTTGTGCCGTTTATTAATCCAGAACTGTTGCCATCAAAATCCAGCAAGGGGAAGAAGGACGGTGCATCGCAAGAAGTTTAGATATAGCAATACCCTTTCGCTTTTGCATGTACCTTTGCTTTGTATCATCGTGTCTTTATAATTTACGATATGCTCCGCGTAACCACCTTCCATGGAGAAGTTGAGTGCCTTTGCATCCCGAAGTTGCCATCCTACGATGATTCGAATCATTGAAGGCAGTAAATCTCGATAACCATAGCATTAACAGTCCATGGAACATTCAATATGCACAGGTACATAATCAAATCTGAAGCAAGCCACATATCCTCGACAGAGCGTTCTAGTCAAGAAGCCTAACTTATTTGGTCACTACTTATCCACCACCTCATCTTCAGCGTCGCTCGCCATAGTTCTTCGGGATAACCCACCTGGAGTACGCCCAATACCTCTCTTTGAATCCGCCCCTGCGTTTGCGGAAAGACGGGACGTTCCTCCAGACAGCCTCTTGTAACCCGGAGACGGTGGAGGTGACGCCGCAGCTGAACGGTTATTGAAAGCAGCAATCTTGCCACTCACACTACCACCCGGTGGAACCCTCGGACCCCTCGATAAACGGGGTCCACGAATCACTCCCTGTCCCGACGTATGCCTCGTCAATCCCGACTTGACACTCGTCAAAGGCTGACCCTCAGCGGTGGATTCACCACCGGCAGTAATCGACGGCGATGGACTGCGGGCTTGAACTGGAGGTGGACTTCCAGAATGGAAGGCCGAATTACGCCGGAATGATTTGATGGGATTCTGGGGCGTGGCGGGGGTTACCGCAACTGCGGGAGAATGCGCGGGTCTTGCTTCTGCAGCTGGAGGTGATGAAGGTGGTGAGACAAACGTGGGTCGCGGAGGTGGTGCGTCGTCAAGTTCGGGAGGTGGTTCCCTGAAAGCAGGACGAGGTGGCATGTTGTCCGTCTCGGGAGGGGGTTCCTTGAAGATAGGACGAGGAGGAACAGTGTCGTCTTCCTCTTCTTGCGTTGTAGGTTCCGACACAGAAGCTTCGATCGATTCCGGTTCAGCAGCAACAATTACGGGTTCTTCGGTTTCCGTTGCAGGTAGTGAGGTCGAAGGAACTATGTCTCTCTGGGAAGCGAGCTTTTGGGCGGCTTCTTGAGCGGCAAGGAGCTCTCTAGTTGGGGCGCCTACCGAAATCCTGCCGCGACTCATCCGCATGTCGACCGGCGCAGTACGTTTTCTAACTGGTACACGACGTTCTGATTCGCGCTGTTTTCTGGCAATTGTGGGCGGTAAAATGTCCTCGTAATTCTTCAGTAGGTCGAGGAACAACACTGTTGGACATTTTTGGCATCAAAAGGGAACAAGGGAACGAACCACTTACGCGCAGGATGGCGATCTTGGATGGACAGCTCGGTCTCAACCTTGGGCCGAATGATCGCTAAGCAGCATGGCAGCTTAGCCAAGATAAATATAGTTGCACGAGAAGTGCTTACTGCGACCAATTGACAACGCAAGTTTTGTCATGTAGATATCGACCGGTTCTTCAGCAGCGGTGGATACTATCAAAGTACGAAGATGCGTCACGAGGGCATCTAGGACATAAAGATGGACTTTAGGAAGCCGTTGAAGGGCTGTTTGCAGGTCTTGCAAATGTTGTTCCTCAGACGGTTCTCCGTCAGCCTTGGCCGCTGAGCCCACTATTGGATATAATTTCCTTATGTCGTCCCAGCTCTCCCACAATGCTAGGGGAGGATCGAGTTCCAAAGCCCACAGTTTAACGCACCCGGCAAGAACTGGCGCGTCATACTTGCTGAGCATCTCGAGGGAAAACGGTTGTCCAGGTGGAATTGCATTAAGAGCTTCTCTGAGGTGGTGAAGTACCGGAAGGGGCACATCATATATCCAGGCTCTGCGTTTTTCTGGAGGTGATGGATCAGACTATAGTGATATCCGGTTGTCCTGATAGCTCACCAGCATCGTTGGGCAATTTCGTGTAAGATTCCGTTAGGCCACCCAGTAATGCAGTGAGAACAGGAGGGATGGTTTCTTTCTTTTCATCGCCGGAAGTGAGTGCACTCCATCCACCTTCTGCCCACTTGCGGAGATCGATGCCAAATACGACATCGGACTCGTCGTGGGCAACGGACTCGTAAAGCTGGGGTACCGGACGGAAGGGACCCGTGCGGTAACGTTCCATGAGAGCAGTCAAATCCGAATCTGGCTGGTATGATGCAACGAGCGTTGATGATGTCTCTAGAGTTCGCTCGAACGCCTTCGGTAGGTTAGCTAAGGTTCCTTGAAATTGAAGCAGGACTGTAGGGCAGAGCACATGGGTTTAACATAAATGGTAGCAAGGGAAGGTAAATCAGTCACACACCGGTCTTGACCGCTGCAAGGCGCTCCGATTCCCACCTTTGGAGAGTCTTGAGCATCTCCTCGATTCTTTCCTCCAACCCGAGTCGCTGTCTATCGAGTTTCCTCACAGAGACACGATAAAGTTTATCAGCCTCATCAGCCTCGTTCCGAAGCCTGATGTGTACTGGCTCGTTTTGAGAGTTAGCGTTGAGGGCTTTCGTTACGACATTGACCAGGTCCCCAGAACGCTTCAACAGATTATCGGTAATCTGGGTTCTCTTCGCTGGAATGGCTGAAACCTCGGTTGATTTGCCTTCAAGCTCAAATGCCTGTTGCGTGGCGTCAGGAGGATCACGAGAACATGAATGCGACAACTAACTTTGGGACGGAATTGGTAAAAGGCATCGTCGGCATGTTCAAACTGGTTTCCAAACTCGCCAACCCTGCGGAGGAGGCCATCTCGTTCTGTGAGGTCCCTTGCACCTTCCTCCGCCAAGTCGATATTGCCACCAAACCCAGGTACATTGTTGTTCAGCCATTCAACAAACTCTGAGCCTGAGAAACAGTCGGGGTATTCTCCAATAAGTGGGAAACGGACGGGTCTAAGAGGCAACTCGGCTGCAGCGCGCGTGAGCAGGCTAGATACGGCTGATGGTGGTAAAGACAAGCCCGCCAAAAGGATTGGAGTAGGGGGAGGCGGTGCCGTGGATGAGGTAACCTCCGTTTTCGACGGGGGTAAGGGTGGTGACATGGGAGGAGGGGACGACGCAAGAACCGGTGAGGGTGGTTCAACGGCTTTGCCCTTGCCCTTGTCGACTTTAGGCGGCTCTTCTTCCTTTTCCTCAGTAGCGTCATTTGCTGCATCGGATGTGGCAGGAGACGCCGCGGATGCGACGGCCTTGCGCTGAATTTCCTTGAAACGCTGCGCAATGCGCTCGGAAACGGTAGCGGACCGCTGGGGTGTACGGGCGTCACGCGGCGCAAGCCGTGGCGAGGTCGTGTAGTGGTCGCCCAAATCATTATTCGGCGCAAATTTGGAGCTGCTGATGAGTTAGTATACATGGGATGGACAAGGGCTACACATACTCGTCCTCGGCTTCGTCTGCTCGACGTGTTTTTGCCAGGTATGCGCTCTTCAGCTTGGCGACCTACATACAGAAAGCTGTAGCTAGGAAGGCGGGGGGAGAAAGGAACAAACCTCCTTCTGTGCATCCTCGTAGAAGCGCAACCAATTATTTAAAGCGGTCGCTTTGCTCGCGGAGAGCCGCTCCTATTTGGCAAGGATTAAAGGACGTCGATGCATGCAAGAACATGGGCACCTTGTAACCTTGAGCCCAGACATTGAATGGCTCGACGACTAGCGTCTGAAGGTCCTTGGCGATATCTCTGTGGATCTGACCTTGGGCCGCGGACTCTGCCTGCAGTCCACGAAATGTCACGAGCAGGGATGCACCATCATCTCTGTCGAAACCAGCTTTCGAAGACAGTTGTGCGGATCAAATTCGGCGGAGAATGTGAAGACATACATTGCGAGCCAACGGCGGACGGATTGAGCAAGGCTATCGCGAGCTGGTTCTCTGCGAGTGCACGTGCCTGTGCATGGGTGAGGACGGGGTCTGTAGGGTGGGGGACATGCATACCCGGATGAATGCCACAATCTCGTCGTTCTCGGCAACCCCCTTATGCGAGTGGATAAGATGTTTGCAGGCAAGGGCGAGGGAGTGTATGTACCTGCTCGAGCTTGCTGTAGAGAACCTCGAGGCCCGTGCGGTAGTCCTGCGTCCAGAAGGAGTTGGTGAACATCAAGGGGAGCGAGAGGACCGCCATGGGCGATGGAGTGCGTGTTCAAGTTGTGCTGCACCCGGTTCGGACATTGCCGACCGTGTCCTGGACCGTCCAATTTTCTCAACGGTTCTGTACGATGGGTCACAGACTCTACTCCAGAGTCGCCGTCTCCGCTGCCCACTTGAACCAATTCCCCCCAAGAGAGGCCATCGTCAGGCAGGCTGGCAAGGTCACATTCGATGCACAGTCCTGGGCTGCACTACAACCACCGCCCCCGTCCGCCCTCGCCGCGTTTGCACACCGTATCGGCCTGGGCTCGGTAGCAGCCTCGCCCGACACCGTTCGACGCGCGTGCACCCACAAGTCTTTCGTGAACCTCCATGCCAAATACTACCCCTCCAGTCCAGCTCCGCCAACGAATGCAGACCTGGCGACGCTCGGTAACTCCCTCATGGGCCTCTTCGCCTCAGAATACCTCCACGCTTCATACCCCCATCTTCCAACCCGTGTTCTCAAGGCTGCAGTCAGCGCTCACGTGGGTCCCCTGACGTGCGCCAGCGTCGCTCAAGAGATGGGCGCTACCCCTCTTTTGCGCTGGCATAGACAGGTTCGTTCCGACCGTGTCTGGTTTGGTCACGCTCACCCTTCTTCACCCAGCCATCCACGCCTACGTCGCCTCCACTCTTGCATTCCGACGCGCTCGCGTCAATACCGCGTGCGCTGACCGCATTAGTGTACCAAGAGAGGTCGCTCTCGACAGCTCGCAAATTCGTCCATTCTCTTTTCCTAAATCGCCATGTCGACCTGCGGATCATGTTAAAATTCCGAGATCCAAAACGCGCTCTTATGGAGACAGTCGCAAAATTTGGTAGAGAACGACCAAAGTCCAGGTGAACCCATGTCCCCGCCTGGGTGGTCTACCACATGCTCATTCCTCTCAGACTATTGAAAGAAACAGGCCGGTATTCCAACTCGCCGATATTCGTTGTTGGAATATACTCCGGGGCAGACAAACTCGGTGAAGGTTTTGGCAGTTCGCTGAAAATGGCCGAGTACAGGGTATGTGACCAACCTTTGTCCGATTCTTCACGGATGATCGAAACATTTTACAGGCTGCCGAGGATTCATTGCACCGGTTGTACCTCACGAGGACCCCGTCTGACCTTCTTCAACTCCCTTCGTCGACCTTCGATCCTCAGGGTAACATTTACAAGTCTGGTCCTCCGGCAGACTACACCCCAGGTGTCCTTGGTGAGGCCGAGATCTTGTATGCCAGCTCCGGTCGCAGTGGGATAATCGCTCCCAAACGGCCCTCGATAGAGGAGTTGGCAAGCAAGAAGGTTGATGTATAATACTTACACGGATAATTGCATCGCTCGCTATCGAAATGCTTTCAGGAGTACGGAAAGTCAATTCTCAGCAGATTATTATTGACGATCGCACATGGTACCGTGGGATCCAGGTACGACGTCATAGTGAACAACATGTTAATTGCGTACTTTTTTTTCGTAAGAAAAAAGACACCGCACGAGATAAGTACAACGGACGGATCACCATGAAGGGAAAGCATACAGGTAACTGGGCAGTCCAGGTTGACCTTCGTCGTCTTCGTCTTCGTCTTCCTCGTCTTCGCTCTCCGAGTTTGGGATGGGTTTTGTAACCTCATCCCAGTCAACGTCAGTTACCCACTCCCTCAAACTCTCTACAACATCATCATGAATGAACATACATTCTGAAATGACGAGCCGCTGAAGACAATGACCTTCTGCATCGCGATTGGAAAGCGCGTCATAGAGACACCATGCACTACAAGTGCAATAGTTGGAATCGCTCTGAGAACGACCGTAACATGCCTTGGAAAAAGCCACCTCGCAGAGCTCCAACTCCTCCAAAGCTGGTGCAAATGTCTCAACCGACCCCGGCTCCAGGTTTCCACTCTTATTCTTCGCGTAATGATGAGAGGTAATGCAAAGCGCTCGGACCAAACCCGCCAAGTTGACTCCGGATAGCTTGATATGCCACAACTCCCGAAGGTGCCCGAAAGTCTTTGTCCAAAAGGCCGACGAGAGGGCGCTCCCGCTATCAAAGGTAAAATGGGCACTTTGAAGGTTGGTCAAAGGCACACTGCGGCAAACGTTTCCTACGAGGTCCTCGCGATGGTCCGACAATGACGTCCGTAGGACAACGTCAACCATGAGCGGGATATTGCAATCCCAGTCCTCGTGTAGCGGACCTAGGTCATAGGACGTTGTGGACGCCGAGAACGCACGACGACTATGATCAGATTCGGCCGTGCTGAAGATGAAGCCTACTGTCGCCGATGCAGCTTCGATGAAGGCGGTACGGATGATGGGAACGAGGGCAAATGCTTGGTCCTTGGAAGCGATGAATCGTCTCGCCAAAAGGGGGTAGATTGGGGTGTGATCCTCGGCGTCAGCTTCGTAACAACATCGCAACCTGACTTCCGTCTTCAGCGGAATGTCAAGACAAGACAGAAGTAGGACAACCGTCGTGAACGGCGCGACGATTGAAAGACGGGAAAGTTGAGGGAAACTGAGCTTTTCCGAGTCCTCGAAAGACTGGCCAATGGAATTGCCGCGAGCGCTAGGGAGTGCGTTCTCGAGATGTAGATGCGCGAGGTCCTGCATACAGCCCAGTGCGACCTTTAGCTCTGCAAGTGTCGGCTGAAAGGAGGTACCGAGATCGCGCAGCCTGAGGGATGTTACACCACGGAGTGTTGGTGTCAGCGGGAACGCGTAGTTTATCAACTCTAGTTTGCGGAGGGCTGGAGTATATCCGTCAAAGAGGACCCCCGAGACCAGACCGGATTCGCCAAGGTAGCTGGACCTTTCCACCGATATCTGCAAAGTTTGCAGGAGGGGAGCAGGTGAAGAAAACAAGGACAAAACACGTTCGGCCTCCCGACGTGTGAGCCGAAGGCAGAGATCCTGAATACGCCATGCTTGAGGTGCCACCTTTGCTAAAAGAATCAACTCCTTTGACTGCTTTGGATAATCGGAATCCACGCGAACTTTCAACGGTGCCGTCTTTGATCTAGCAAGTAACTCGTCTGTCCAGTATTGCGAGGACACAAACAGGAATGACCAGAGAGTCGAACAGTTCAGTGCAACATCTCGCCAATGGCGACAAACACGGGAAACGTTGACCCAGTCAGGTATGTCCCTTTGGTTTCTTTGATGACTGCGAGCACAATGGATGAATATGGACGCAAGAATCTCCGGTGGAAGGCGAAATATGGGCGAGAAGGCATTCTTCTGAGAGCGAAGGTTGCATAACACCAAGGTCAAGGCAGCAATCTCGTCGTCAAGATGTGCCAGGGTCTCGCGGTTCATGTTTGATGCGGGTATAGGTGAAACTAGACCGTCTCCCTTGACCGATGGAAACGTTGAAACCATGAGCAGAAATCAGTCGGGAACACACGGAACTGAGTTTACCGGTCAGTATGGGAACCCTACGTACACACCACGACTTACAGTGTTTCGAATGGCTTTTAATACAGCCGGTGGGATGGAAACTGGACACAGACTCTGCTGTAGCCTGCGGAGAAGCAAAGAACTCCCCTAAGCCTGGCGACAATCCGTCTAATCCCAGCCACGATGACAAATTAGTACTATACGACTGCGAGAAACTTGTACTCCATTCGTCGGATCATCAATAAATACTGAACATCCATCAGACTGCAGAGTGGTGACACCACGGACGTATCTCCAGCCCTTCGGCTAAACGATATCGCCTGTCGTTACCATCATTCGTCATGTCTGCATCACAAAGCAAAGTCCCGGAACAACTTCTTCCAGGACTCACACCGAGGCGGACAACGTCAAATGTCTCCTCGATAGCCACAAAGACAACCCTTCTCGTGCTAGCAGCCCTCGCGATCACGTTTTTCGCGAGAATCTCTCATAAACGGCTCTGGCACTGCATCCAGATCGCATCTTTCGACACAGCCGACAATAGTTTATGTCCTCAGGCGCCTGAACTGATCCCAGTGAAAAACAATGCATTATGGAAGACACTAACCGAAATTTATGGGACAGAGGAGTTCCGCACGAAAGCGATCGATTGGCTCTCCGGAGCAGTTCAGATCCCGTGAGTCTGGCGACAAGTTGACAATAGTACGCTCAGCTCACGCATGAATAATTAGCACTGAATCCTATGATGAAATGGATCCCGTTGGGGTAGACCCGCGCTGGGAGAAATTTGCTGTGTTCCATGATTATCTCGTAAAGTCGTTCCCTCTAGTGTATGTCGTGATCTCAGAGGGTCAGCACGACTGCAAAATTGATGTTTGCCATAGGCACTCGACCCTCGAATTGACCAAAGTCAACACATATGGGCTAATCTTCGTATGGAAGGGTTCAGATGCTACACTGAAACCCCTACTCTTAGCTGGCCACCAAGGTTTGGACGAGTGATACTACCACCGCTCTTGGTTTCACATTTTTCTCCAGATGTCGTGCCCGTGGAACCTGCAACGTATGATGCTTGGACCTATCCTCCTTTCTCGGGTCATTTCGATGGTTTGTTATCAAGAATTCCTCTACGGCATTATTCATATACATGCCATCCACAGGCAATCTGATCTGGGGACGAGGCAGCGCAGACGACAAGAGTGGATTGATCGGCATACTGTGAGATTCTTTCGTGGCTGTTTTGCTGAATGTTGCTGAGTATAGTAGGTCGGCGATGGAGACCATGTTAGCAAATGGCTATCAACCAACCCGGACAGTGGTACTTGCCTCGGGGTTTGACGAAGAGAGCGGTGGAACATATGTAAGGCGAACTTGACGCATGTCTGGGTTAATTTTGACGTCCCATAGGGTGCACAAACCTTGGTGTCAGAGCTGCTGGAGATGTTTGGCGAAAATGGATATGCTATGTTGGTTGACGAGGGTGGTAATGTAGACAAGCCTAATAAGAAAGGCTGATCTGCTGATGCAGCATTACAGCTGGCTACGGAGAGCAGTATGGACAAGTCATTGCTACTCCAGGGATCGCAGAGAAGGGTGCTGTTAATGTCAAGATCGAAGTTACCACGCCCGGGGGACACTCTAGCTTGCCTCCCTCTCACACGGTTAGCATCAGATACTCGATCGTTTTCTGTGCTGACCACTGGGTGCAGAGCATCGGATTACTGGCAGAATTTCTCGTTGCCATTGAAAAGAGTCCTTTCGACGTTCATCTGGTTAGCGCTTCATGACGTACTATCTGGTTGTATCGATCAACATTTCACAGGCACGAGGTTCACCAATGTACAAGAATTTCCAGTGCTTGGCGCGACACGCACCAGACCTACCAGACTCACTGAGGAGGGATATTATCGGCGCCGAGCACTCTGAGAAAGCTTTACGGTCCGCGGAGAAAAGTCTCTTTGAAAATGCGAAAACCAAGAACCTCGTGGGAACGACTCAAGCGATCGACCTTGTTCATGGGGGAGTGAAAGTCAATGCACTTCCGGAAAGCGCGTATGCGATTATCAACCACCGTGTTTCAGTTGAAAGGTGAGAGATTCACCAAAGTATTGTCGAGACATATTGATCTTGGGTGGTTAGTTCTGTGGCTGCTACGCTAGACCGCGATGCTGGATTGCTCAAGCCACTTGCACGCGAGCATAATTTATCATACACTGCCTTTGACGTCGATATGGATGGAGATTTGACGGCACCGGGTCGCGGCACGGTGACGCTTTCTACAGCGTTCGAAAGTGGGCTCGAGCCCGCACCGATTACGCCGACTGAAGGGGACGCGGCGGGGCCTTACCGACTGTTGTCAGGAAGCATTAAAGCCGCATACAATTCTCACCGAGGAATATCTGGGAACGACCATATTATTGTGAGCCCTGGGATAATGTCTGGCAATACTGGTACGTAACCGGTTAGTAGGAGGGAAGTGGGCTGACGAGATGCAGATACGAGGTTCTACTGGAAGTTAACGCCGCATATTGTTAGATATGGACACACGGATGGGGCAGTTGGGGGGACACCACTTCCGGGACTGCACACAGTCAATGAGGGTGAGCTGGCTGGTCCGAAGATGGCGGAGCGCTTCTGACATGGTTGACAGCAATAGCGGCTTCGAGCTTTGTTGAAATGATCAGGTTCTTCACGGCCCTCATTCTCAATGTGGACGAAGCTTTGCTCGTGTGAGACTGTTGACATAATATAGTGTGTGAGCGATGAAACTGAGTTGACACTTGGACTGGCGTTATCGTCCCGCTGTTGTCGTCAACGCGTGGTTGTAACAATCGTACTTCGTAACCTAGAGTGTGAATTTGGAGCTGTGTATTTGACCCTGTGGATCTTTTGGTAAGGCCCACTACTGCGCAAGCTAGTAAAGCGAGTTGATTGGTGCGGCTTGTTTTGGCGCCAAGCGAGCTCGGCACTCCGAAAGCGGCAAGTGGATATCCGTCGGTTACCATTCCGATAATAATAGCTTCTGTGATTTTGAATGCGACTACCACCGAGACGGTCTCTCACTCGTTCGTTTTCGTCCCTTGGTCGTCATGCACCTCAACGCCCTCGTCGCTCTTTTTGCCTTCCTCGCCGTCGCCGACGCCAATGACCGCCATGTCCGTCTCGCAAAGAGGCAGGCCACCACCTCCTCCCCCGCGACGTCCGCGTCGTCACCCTCGACATCCTCCGCCTCCGCGACCACCACCACCTCTGGCTCTGCCGCAACCACCACCTCCACTGGCTCGGCTTCCCCTGTCCCAACGACCCCAGTTGGGACAACGATCCCCCCACTCAGCCAGATCACTTCCGGCATGGCGACCCCATCCACCCTCCCCGTCACCGCGACGTATCCCGCTGGTGCTACTCCCCCCATCCCTGGCGCCCCAACATTACCCACACCTTGTAAGTTCCCTTCTTTTATCCCATTCCCCATCTCACCCCCGTAGTCGTCTTTATCGGAAGTCAGTGGCCGCCTCAGGACCAGATCGCTCCTACCAGTACGCTTGCATCCTCCTTTGCTGCCCGTCCCGTCGATTTATTCTCCGCCTTTTTAGACGGTTCCGAGGTTGCCTCGTGGATGACGGAACTGGATGGCTTTGACATTCCAGATCTTAGTCCTACCACGGATGGAACGTGTGCTAATGACCCTACGGCCGTCTCAGAGGCTGCTAGTCGCGGCTGGTGGACGTGTGGTGGTTATACCCGTGTTACTGATATCACTGCATGTCCTTCCAAAATGACTTGGGGTGTCAGCTTTGACGACGGTCCTGGTTTCTATAGTCAGTACTCTCCTTTCGTCCCACCGAGTTCACGACGTACTCATTCAATTTTCTTCATTCAGCCCAGTGAGTATATACTCGCATAGCGTCATATTTTCTCTAACCACGTTTCAGGGAACTACTCGACTACCTCTCCTCCAAGAAGCTCACTTCTACATTCTTTGTTGTGGGCTCGCGCGTTGTTGAACGTCCCCAAGTGCTCGTCGAAGAGTACATGGCTGGCCACGAGATCGCTGTCCATACCTGGTCCCACAGAGTCAGCATGTTCTCCTTGTCACCACCTCCGCATTGCTAATCCGAGCTCAGCCCCTTACGATGCTTACCACCGAGCAAATCGTTGCTGAACTAGGATACACTCGCAAAGCCATCAAGCAGGTCCTTGGTGTTACTCCCACTTTAATGCGTCCCCCTTACGGTGATATCGACGATCGCGTTCGCGCTATTACGCTGGCCATGGGGATGGTTCCAGTCATTTGGACCCGTACTCCTTCTGGTGCTACGTTTGATACCAACGGTGAAATAAACTGAGATTTGTCACTTAGCTTTTGCTCACTGCCAAACAGATTGGAAGGTTCCTGGGGGCGTTGTAACTGGCTCACAATCATTCGCGACCTTCGAGTCCATCCTCACCAACGCGACGACTCTGACCACTGGTTTTGTCGTTCTGGAACATGACTTGTATGCGCAAACCGTTGACCTTGCTATTGGTTATACCCTTCCCGCTGCTGAGATCTTCAGCCCCCCAATAATTGTAAGCTTTGTCATTTGTCCCTCGACCGTTGGTTGCTCAAATGTGATGTTACAGTTTGATTCTGTTGGCCACTGCAATGCGATTCCGAACACGAACCTCTACCGAGAGAGCAACCTAAATACATCATTCCCTTACGCAAACACCACCGTTGGGGGTAGTACTAGCACTGGTGGTTCCTCAGAAACCAGCGGTACTGCGTTGAACGCTGCTATTTCTCTATCCCTTATTATCGCCTCGCTATTGGCAATGGCCGTAACCCTGTTTTGACGGGAATTTTTTTGTTAGCTTTTATCCCCGACTAATTTCTAGACCTCGGCTCAAGTAGACAACATCGGTCATGGATGATCTTCCGATTTTGCGGATGGAGAATTTCTTATTTTCCTACTGCTTTAGCTTTACTCTGTATTCATCTAGCTGAACTCTCTTGGAACGCGGATTTTCTTGTCAATTCCTGGACCCGAAACTTTGGGCCAGGTTTCAGATGTGGAAATGTTGATGCTGAAACGCTACTATATCGGGAAATGCCGAAAAATATATCGGATTATGCGGTCGCTGCCGAACTTACTGAATTGATTGCAGTCCCGTCTACAACCC
>JBBPNE010000465.1:9057-20458 GCA_038090735.1 Xerocomellus amylosporus | reverse complement strand
GCAGGTCGGACACGTCTCTGAGATTCGGGTGTAGCTCCTTGATGCGATGTTTGAGTTGACTTATGCTTCCATTCGCTGGGATTGAAATTGGAAATCTGGAGTCGAGAGTGTTGCCTCGTAACCAGCAAATGATCATCAAGTATGGCACATCTGGAGGACAAGAATCAATCGCAAATGGAAGCCTGGATTGTCTCCACTACATACCCACTATAACATGGATGTGGCCCGCGGGCGATGGTGCCAACAACACCTGTGCCAACACGTCCGAAGGACGCAAGAGTTGGCCGTGTGCCGAGAGGATGACGCTACTGAGATTTTTGTTATAGGGACTGAGCACGGGATCCCTGGGCTTGTAAAGAGCGAGAGTATCCGCATCCGCGTCGCGAAAAGCCACTGGTTTCTCGTTCTTGATGGCTTTTTTCAGGGCTGTAACATTCACCGTCCTTGAAATCTTGACCTCGAAGACGTTATCGGTCGCCTGGCCGCGCACCCAGCAGTTGAGCGTTGCTACGTCAACGACGACGATGGTTGTCTCATCGTCGTCATCAGTGGGTGCAGACTCTGGGAACATCTTGGATAATTTGGTTTGCCCGCCTAGGCACTCCTGCTTGTCCAACGACAGGTTCTTGAGGCTCTCTTCGAGCTGTGCATCGGTGGCATCGGGGAGAGAAACCTTATAAAGAGCGAGAGTGTCTACATCCACTTCGCGAAAAGCCACGGGCTTCTTATTCTTAATGGCTTCTTTGAGGGATGCAACGGTCTCCGTCCTTGGTATCTTGACCTGGAAGATCGTTCTCGCATCTTCGCCATAGACCCAACAGAGGAGCGTGAGGGGTTCCATGTTGTGGCACCCGGTTGGACGGACGTGGAATTTCTAGATGAACTGTCTGAGAGGAGCAGATGAAGGACCTCGGTGGTTTGGAGGCAACAAAACAACGCGAACTCAGCGAATAGTACAAGTGCTGGTACTTAACAAGCGCGAGTTGTGACGCGACCATGCGCGTGCGCGGCTGAGTCAGCGACACGGTCACGGGACTATCAATATGGCCGGCAGAATCGTCACACCAAGGGGTCAATTGGTCGATCCCGAGTCCCGACAGCCCCTTGCCATGACGAATCTGCCCAGGGCGTTGTGGGTCGAAGTTGGGATCGACCGGTCGGCCCCTTGGTATGACGATTCTACCGGGCGATCGCAGGGTCGCTGACTCCGCCGTGCCTGTGATTCGACCAAGTCGCGTCACGGGTGCCGCTCTGTTCGCTATTTCAGACAAATCGTCTCAGAATTCCATGTGCGTCCAACCAAGCGCCATAACATGGAAGTACTCACGCTCAACTGTTGGGTCCGTGGTCCTGATGTTGGAAACATCTTCGAGGTCAAGATTTCAAATACGGAGACTGCCGCTGCCCTGAAAAAAGTCATTAGGAATGATTTTTCGCACTTCCCTCCCTCCCCTTCCACGACGTCCATCCACCAGTTCCTCTTCATCGAACAAGGAGCCCTCTCACAACCATGCCTCACCTAACGTTGCCCACTCCCTCCTCCGTGGCACTCAGGGTGGTTGGTCTAGCATGGACGACGACGCCCATGCGGAAGTCCTCCGCAAGTTAGACGGTTTGTCCGGCAAAACCGCTCGTGCGCGTGCGTGGGTCGCGTGACCTGGGACACTGGGAAGCACTACCGGGCGATCGGGTGTGCACTAGGAGGGAGTCGGGAACAAGGGTGAAAAGATCAGCCGGGGAGGTAGCGCCAAGGAAAAAGAGAGAAAGGAGGAGCCTCATCATCCTATTTCCGGTTCTTCCGGAGATGTTGTTGCCCAAGACGTTCACGAAGCACGAGTAGGGGCAATCACGAGCGGGGATGAGTATCACAGTTCTTTGGGCCCTGAGAGACCCTCCAAAAAGCATTCGCCAATCGGTGCTCGCCTTAGCTTCATTCCTAAATGCGGATCTGCCTCCTCTACTGCATATACAAGCACCCCTACGAGCTCGCGGAATTCTGCTTCCTTATCTCCTGCTACCGGTGCGACCTCAGTGCCTGGTCCTTCCGGTTCAGGCAGGCATTCTACGGGTGTTGGAAAGGGAAGGCGTAGCAGCGTGGGTAGTGACATCTCGAGTGTTTACGATGGCGTTTACGATGGCGGGGATGGCGCGCTATACAGAGATCGTACCAGATCACTTGCTGCCAATGCAGAAGCTTTGGAAGAGGGTCGTGTCCCTCCCGTTCCTCCACTGCCGAAGGACCTGTCCAATTATCGTTCCCTTCCACGGTCATCGCACGGCGTTACCTTTCCCCCTTCTGGAGCGGATGATAGCGAGGTTGACCGCACGGTCTCCCTTGAAGTCCCCTCAGCCTCGAAGCCTTCAACCCACTCACGCTCATCATCCGAGTCAGTGAATCAGTGAAGTCACTCCGCTCCTGAGTCTATACCACATGCCTTCAAAGAATGGAGTTTCCCCAAAGCGCTGAGTATCAAGTTGGTGAGCTCGCCTTCTATCTCCTCGATGAAAGATGAGGACTACCATTCGCCATCAAATAGCAAGACGGCTAGCTGCCCGTTGAGCCTGCGTTCAATGCAAGGCTTTACTCGGCAATTGCACAGATCCACGTCGAGGGAACTCGCCCTCTCACCTCCTGTGGTTTCGAATGCATCTCCGTCGCCCGTCTACCCTGATACGATGGCATCTGCCGCCTCCCTCGCCTCCTTTTCCTCTGTCTGGCCTACCCGTGGTCCAAGATCGCCCGCTATCTCTCCGCCAAGATACCCCACAGAACCCCCCAGCCCCGTCTATACGGAGACAACAATCTAAACGTCTCACACCCTCGTCCATTCGTTCGTCCGGCATTCGTCTTCTCAAAGTATGCAGATTCCACCCACAAATGTCATACCCACGCCTACTTCACCCACCGTGTCATCGGCTCAGGCTCCCACACAAAATCGTCAGAGGACAAGTGGTTCTCCTGTAAAGGATTCGTCTCGCACCGTACCTAGTACTCTGGGTTCGCACAAGAAATCTTCCGTGTTCAGTTTGGGGCTGCCATCCCTCCTCAAGTCTAACTGAGCGATACTGGGTCGAACCATTACGAACTCCACTTAGTACTAACTACTATGCCTGCGGCTACAACTACAACTAACGACGCTCACTGTACACAGCGGCCATCTCATGACAGTGCGTTTTAAATCGCCCGTCCTCTTTTTAAAATATCGATCAAGAGACCAGGGATAACTTACGATCACGGGACGCAGAGAAGGAGAAGAGCAAACAAGATCCAAAAGATCGGAGCGAGGGCAGGATGTAGGTCCTCATGGGGCCTAACAAGGTGGCACCACGGACATTCTGTCCGCCGCGCGACAGGTGTCGATGGATTGTAACCACCAAAAGACCCCCTACTTTTCGGTCCCACCCACGACCCATCTCTCAACGATACCCTCCATGATACTGAGCACCGCGGGCGGATCCATCGCCATCACCCCTGGCGCAGAGACCGTCGGCCAAGCTCAGATCCTCACTGAGTTCTCCAAACCGTTCGAGCTGGCGAGGCTGTTTGGCGCCGCGGACGAGGGCGCGTTCGCATCAGAGGAGGTCACAATGGGCAACGACATGGTGCATAAGTCGGAGATGGTGGCGGACAACACGCCGCTACGGTTATCCCTGAAACAATCGCACTCGCCGGGTCCCGGTTTTGAATCCAAGCCCAACCCCGGGTCTAGGCCTGGTGTCACGCAGTGTCCGCCGTCGGGCGCGTGGTCTGTGCGGACGCCGAATCGGTCCCGAACGGCGAAGGATCCGTCGGCGTACGAAGAGGCTGCTGCGGAGACTCATCCGTTGCATAAAAAGACATTGAAAAAGGATGCCAAGAAGGCGAGGCGGGCAATGACGCGGTTGCAGCAGTTGTCTGGGAGGGGGATGAGTTGCGGGATACGTCTATGACCGGGATCGACAGTTGACGTGTGCTGGCAGGTGTATTTCGAATCCCATTTTTGTCTTTCTAGATGACAGCCGTATCGATGAGCTCGACTCGGGCCGCAACCAAGACAAGTATATGTTGATGTCAATAGACGCCCAGAAGCAGGAATTTGGAAACACCAAGCATATTACATAGACCGACTGTCGTCCCCACCATGGCAAACCATGGCCCGACGCTCCTTATCAATGTCACTCTCCACATTTATCAAGGCGATCGGCGGCGAGATGCACCAGACACGTCGAGGTCACGACGTACAACGTAAATTTTCTTATCATGAGTTACTAAGGCAGCGACGGCGGTGCATCCGGACGGATCGCGCGTGAGATGGATCTTTAAGAATTGGCGTCAAGTAACGGTCGTTGAATGATCAGGGGATGGCGTACCAGCGGGAAGGTCTTCGTCGGTTCCCAGAAAGGCCCTTTTCATAGCCTGTCGTAGCGCTTCTCGCGATAAGCTTCCTCCGTAAGAAGACGCGCTGGCGGGGTTTTTTTTCCGGCAAATTTTGCAACGATGCTGCTAGTGAGTGAGGAGTGAGAGTGAAGACGCATTAGTACGTGGCATCTCGACCGCACTCGGGCCGGTCAACAGCCCCCTCCTCTCCGCATGCTCATTACTGGCGAAGGAGGCACTGGAAAATCCAAGGACATTCAAAGTTGTACAAAATATTTCCGATCCAAAGGAGTCCAGAAAATGTTGGTGAAATGCGCATGCACACGTTATCGCTTGGCGACTCTCTGACGGCCCATGCGAGCATTTTGATTGGCTGGTGAGCACCTAAGCGATCCAAAAAAGTACATTTAAGTCATGCTCAGCCGCATACCTTGCAGTGGCGTTCGAGCTCAAGTTGCAGATCAGTGGGGAACAGAAAAGTGCTCCTGACGAGTCTTCTGTTTTCGATTAAAAACTTTTTCGTAGGACCCTTAATTGCCTTTTGTATCAACTTTTGAGAGTTCTGATTGGAGGACGGGCACACGAAAGAGCATCCCAAGCAATAACGTTACTCGTCAGCTTTGCAGATCCGGGCCCGGCGGCCAGTCATGCTCCCAGAGTCTCTCACTCCCCAGGGGTCTGGCGTGCATGGATTGGAATGGTAGCGAGGGGGTCTCAACTCAGGGATGTACGCTACCAGTGCATATAAAAGAGGGTGAGTTCTATGCCTCCTCACCAGTATGCCCACATCGCATCCTTGTGAAAGTTGTCCCGAATCGTTTCCCAACAAGACGAGTCTTCGTCGCCATCGCTTTAACCGCCACAACCTCCCCTCTCCGTTCAAGAAGGATGGCAAGGTGCATAAAGTCGTCCACAAGAACGGTAGATTGGCCTGCCCGTTCGATGTTTGCTCCAAGACTTACATCAATCGAGACGACTTCCAAACTCACCTCAGAAAGGCACATGGGGTCGAGTTTGAGGTTTCAGAGGACGCACTAGGCACAGGCACTGATGAAACGCTCCGGAGCGGCGCAGACAGTATGTTATGCTTGCTTCAAGGCTTTTGATCTCTCAAAGATATTGATTTCTTGCATCAACAGTCCTTGGACTCCGAGTTCCCTCCAGTGATAGGGAGGGCGTCAAGGCCGCGGAACACGTTGAGGCCACTTGTGGGCAGGGTACAGGCGGCGTGTTGCATGTGGGTTGGGATGTGGCGAGGTCAGAAGGTGAGCTCGAAGTGTCCTTTTGCTCTGCCAACAACGCTCACATCACCAGCGATGGTCAAAAGGCTTGGTGAAGCCTCTACCACTTCTAGTGTGGTGCATGGGGTCGCTCAGATTGACCAAGTGATACCGGGTACGTTGTGACCACCATTGCGCCGGAAGTGGCCGTGTCCCTAAGACTCGCCCCTTGCAGTGGTTTCCGACAAAGTGCAGGAGGCTGGTACTTCCCGCAGTTCGGGCGCGGAAAAAGTTGGTGAGTGAGGACAGCTTCTGGGAGAAAGACCTGCATGTTGACAGGTGGAGAAAATTAGGTCGCTCCACCTTGAATGGTGTTGAACTGGCACCCCAGGTAGACTACCTCATTGGGATGGGAGTTCTTGATCGTCTGGGGTTATTGGTTCACTGCAAGCTCCTCGTCCTCATCTGTCGTGAATGCGAGGTGGCTCTCGCCTCCACAATGGTGGCCGGCCATCTGTCGGCGATGCATGATCACAAAATGACGGAGAAAGAGAAAGCGGAGCTACACGAAATATGCTCTCAACACGAGATCTACGCAAGGCCGGAGGAGGTGCCGCTTCCAAAGGCTGGCGGACCGCCAGTGCCGGGCATCGCCCCGCCTATATCTGGTCTGACGTGCAGCGCTGCTGCCGACTGCCATTACAGCGTTCGTGACCTACAGACGTTGAAGCATGGCCGAGAGAAGCATGGGAGGGGGCTCACGACCAACGCGTCATATCGTTCGTCCGCCATCCAGGTGCTATTTCGGGGTGTCGGTCATATATATTTTGAGGTGGATGATACACTCACGTCATCGTCCGACGTTGACCTCCGCGCATATCTGAAGCACGACTTCTTGCCAAAGTCTAGCATCGACGAGGTCATCACTCAGCACTCCAATCGCGACCGACCCCCACTGTTGAAGATAACGCTGTGGGACCTCTTTTTGCCGCAGATTCAGGAGGACGCTGCGCAGAGGAAACAGGCACGATGCATCAAGGAAAAGCATACGCCACACGAGCACGATCGAATTTTCGTCACTCTGGAAAAAGTGGTGAAGCTTCACCATGAAGTAGCAAAAACAAAACTGGAGCACCATTGCCAGCGCTTTACGCTGGCGAAGGTGCTAGTGAACGGTGCAAAGTTCAGCCCAAACCAGTAAGCCTTCCTTTCACATCTGCAAAACCATCTGAATTACATTGACCCTTGAATGAACGACACTCAGGTCAACGTATTTCAAGACGTTGCCCCACGAGAATTACACATACGGCGCTTTGTTCGTGCAAATGGTCAGGGCGATGATTCGGAAAGAGAAAGGCCATGAACTACGCCTCGATTTCAGCTTCACGGACGCGCAAAGGTCTAGCTTGGAGATCTTGATAGACAGCTTGGAGACCAACGCCATGGAGGATACTGAGAGCACACTGCTCGGAGCTGTGACTGCGTATCAAGCATTCTGTTGGTCGTTGGTGCATACACTGGAACCGGGAAGTCAGGGAAACTGGGGGAACCCCATACAGCGTTTTATCTGGCTTATGGCACTGTGCGATGACGGGTCCTTCATCCAGGCATCCGACCTGACCCCGTTGTTGGCGAAATTGAAATATTTCTGCCGCCTGACTGTCCTGTATGAAGGCATTTGCTGTTCTGAAGAGGAGGATGCCCTTGGGTAAGCTTACTTCGTGTTCCTTCCCGGCTGTGTCACGGCTTTCCTCACGGACCTCACCTTTATTCTACCCATCAGATGTATCAGGAGGCTGCATGACGAAGTGCTCAGTCTGGGAACACCCATGATGTTTAACATGATTTGGGAGCTGCAGCAGTTCGCGTCGTCCCTCGTATATGGCCAGTTGAAAGACCCGGATGTATTCGTGGATCCCGGATACGCATGGATATCGATCCATGGGAAAACCCTTCACTTGGAGCGTCTTCGCGGGGGCATGCAGGACCTTTTGAGAGAGGTGAAAGATTCCTTCATCGCTCTGAGCAGTGACGCTGCCTGGCCAGCCCCACATGACCAACCCATTGTGGAGAACCTCAGCAACACGCAAAGAGGCTATTGTTTTCTCGAGGAGGACACTTTCAGCCAGAGGAAGCACGATTTCTTTCTGTCAGCGGTCGAAAAACACAAACTTGGGACCTTGACCCCGGAAGGGACGTGGCTTTGGAATGAGTTGGCTATCCGGAAATTCTTGGACTGTGCTGACGCCATCTGGGGTCACTTCATCCACGCTCTTTACGTCGGCCTTCAACTGTCTACAAGGGTGACTCAGTTCTTGCAGCTTCAGATAGTGAACTCAGACCGCCCACGAAACTTCATGTTCCAGGGCAAGGAATGCATGGTGATCAATAGGTACAGCAAGGCGACGAATGCGAAGGGGAAGGATGGCTGCATCCCTGCTTTTTTGCCAGCTGCTCTCGCAGAGATTTTCTTAGTACTGCTGGGCAGTGGTTTCAGAGAAGCACAAGCGCTTCTGGCCGGCGTCGTATATGGCTCGGAGGCACGCTGGTGCTATCGCACGTACGTGTTCATGGGGTTTGGGTTCTTCTATCAAGCATGTTTCTGACGTGTCTTGGTCAGATATCTCTGTGTCAAGCAAGGAGAGAGGACCAACCCGGATCATTTCTATGGCTGGCTGCAGAAAAGAAACCAACAGTGGTTCGGCTGTGGGTGGGGGGCGAGTGAGTTCCGCCAGGGTATGATCACCCTTGGCCACGAGTTCATCTCGCCGAACGAGACATTTGCGTGCGCCGATGAGCTACTGGCAGAGTCCGCCGACCACTCTACCGAGGTGGACGCATCGCATTATTCCGTCGTGCATGGAGCATTGCCTCGGCTTTCCAACAACGTCCTATCTCAACATCGCTGGCTTTCCGAAGAGTGGTCCAGTCTGCTGGGGCTGGGACCCCACCTGCCTCCAGAGCCTGTGCGCGTCATTCGAACCAGGGCAAGGTCCACAAACTCGTTAGATACCAACGGATTGGCCCTCAAGGTAGCCGACCTGGCCAGCGACGCGCTCATGAACAAGCTGGGAGCAATGGGCGTTACCCCGGATTTGATAGCCAACTTGGTTCAGCATCGGCCTCCGCAGGCCGTTTCCTCATCAGTGGATCCTGTACCACACTTCGCCGATTGGGACGCCCCTCCCCTCAACTCCTTTGCTCGGGCGGCTACTATACAGGCGCAGAGCTCCAGCATATCTGCCAATCCAGTTGATTCGGGCAGCAGCGTCCATGCATTTGAGGTGACGCCTGCACGTCAGACATCCCAGTCTTCGAGCATGCACGAGATGTGCCTGTCTGGTCGACGCAAGAGACAAATGGGCGTGATCGCCTGCACTCAGGAGTCTACAAGGCCGAAGAAGAGAATTCGCCGCCCTACCTCGAAGAGTGCCACTAGCGAAGAGTGGACGCCAGGGTTGTCAGGGGGCTACGGGGACTCGGCTTCATTCAAGGACTTCGTGGCTGTGGACGACTCTGATGGCGAAGCATCCAGTCAGTCAATTGTACAGTCTGATGAGGATGCTGTGGAGGACTTGGTGACCGAAAAATTGCCTCCAACCATTGTGGATGGCTGGGAGAATGCGCCACCGCCTTCAAACAAGGATCCTCTAGGCGACATGTTGGTGACTCGCAACGTTTCACAGATTCCTCTCACAGAGGCAGCAACGCTGAGGGAGAATATTCGATGGGCTATGAAGGTGCTACTTGGGAACCCCGCGGCACAGGAGAAAAGCGAGGCGCAGATGATGGGAATTCTAACCGCGATGAGTGGGAGACAAGACGCGATGATCACCATTCGAACAGGCAGGGGGAAAAGCATGCTATGGCAAGTCCCACTCCTGCTGAATAACAAGCTCAGGTTCATTGTCGTCTGCCCATTCACCGTTCTCCTCGAAGAACAATGCGAGAAGGCAGAAAGGGTCAAAATCAGGGCGATCAGCTATGGGCGGTCACGGTTGATCCCTCCTGACGTGCAAATATTGTTTGCGCAAGTTGAGCATGTCAGCTCCAAATCATTCACGGAGTGAGTGTATTCGCGTTGATAATTTTCCGAGTGGTGCCAATACGTTATTGCTCTTATCCTCAGAATGCTGCTCAATCCAAAAACTCCAAAGTTTACGCACATCTTTGTCGACGAACACCACGATCAACTTGACTGTCCAAAGGACCGACGGAAGGCGTGGAAAATGCTCGCTGAACAGGCATCCGTTATGGATATGCCCATCATTTTACTGTCTGCCTCGGTTCCCCCTGGCATGGAGAGGCCGCTAATGCAGACGTACGGGCTTTCACAGACCAAGACAGCTTTCATTAGGTCGTCGACGAATCGTCCTGAAATAGGGCTGCATACGATCTACCTTGATCCCTCAGCATCAAGGTCTGCTTTGGCCCGTCTGGTCGACGCGCTGCATTCAAAACTCAAGGTGGACGAACGAATGTTGGTTTGGTTCGCTTCGTGTGAAGATGCAGAGGAATTCGCGACCAAGGCACGTTGTGCCGTCTTCCACCGCGGCCTGCCTTCGACTGGCAACACGAAAGCATACAATCTCGATTTATGGGACCGGGGCGAGACCAAGCTGATGGCCTGCACGTCTGCCTTTGCTACAGGAGTGGACAGACCAAACATTCGATTCATCGTCGTTCACAAGCCGACCTACAGCCTCCTGATGATCGTTCAAATGACAGGCCGTGCAGGCAGGGATGGATCTGAATCCCACGTGTTCTTCGCGACCTCTGAACGGGCAGGTCCAAAGCTCAAACAAGAGAAAGATTACAGCCTGGTATATGAGCTCGGAAAATTGGTGCACAAGAAAGAATGCAAAGTTCTCCAAATGACGCGGTATCTGGATGGCGACAGCATGGGGCATGCCTGTGGTGACTTGCGCGGGCAAGTTCCCTGCGATATTTGTGAACCCAATAGCGAAATTCACCAGTTCGCGGTGAATGCCGTTGCAAATCCCAGTCGAAAAGTCCTTCTGCTAGGTGACGCTGGCGACGGGGACAAACTATCTCCCGGGCATAGGAAATCGGTCGAGCAAGCTTACACCACGAACATGGACAACGCAATGGGAAAGGTTAGCCCCCTTTAACCTCTATTCTTCGGCCGACATTGAGTCGCATTCCAGGCACGTGCAGTCGAGGCGAACTGTGAGCGGGTGTCGCACTACTACAGCGACAACTGTTTGGTCTCAGACCCATTCGCAGGCAGCATGGGACGAGCTACTGAATTTGGGGAAGTCCACGCGAACACTAACAGCGAATCACACGGCTCTCATGTGCGTCCTATTTACGTTTTTGTCTGGATCATGAACAAGGCTCAAACTTGGTCACCACCAGCTGCCCTCCCGAGCTGCCCCTGTGCCTGCGAGAAGGACCATTCCACTCTCCCGCGAAATTCAGAGGAACTACTCATATCCAGAACCGAGTGCCAGTGGCCATTCCAGCAGGGTCCAGCACATGCGCGCAGCCCGAGAGGGAAGGCTGGCTAGCATGAAAGAACTGGATAAGTACATGCCAGCACTGAAGGGCAAATGCCCTTACCATTTTGTCCTGGAGGGGAAGCTAATAGACGACGACTTCCCCCGCTGTCCTCGGGAGCCTAAGAAGACCAGCGACTACCGAGACTTCAAGCGCTCGTTCATCTTCGAACGATTCACGTATTGCTACTCGTGTGGGTTGCCGCAGGACAGGAACAGGAACGGTGAAGGTCCTATATGCCACATGGATCATGACTTCCGAAAACCTGGGCCATGCCCCTTTGGTCAGTTCATTTTCAGGAACG
>JBBPNE010000464.1:0-20469 GCA_038090735.1 Xerocomellus amylosporus | reverse complement strand
TCAAATCCTGACCGGATCCCTTGATCCTTGCACCTATAGAAAGCCAGGAGTAAGCGCTTCATCTCATACACTCGTATGTTAGGGCCCAGGTTAGATGCGGTTAGGGATTATCGACTTTAGTGAAAAACATGCAAACATTGGGACAGTTGTTTGAGCCACTGTATATTTGCCCTAGTCCGACAATCCATTGGTGGCCTAACCAGTGTCTTTCCCCCACCTCAACTGAGCACCCTGGCGGGCCCCGCATGGATTCCCCACGTCCCACATTGATTGGCGGGCTGACCTATGTATTTCGGCCATCTCCGCAAACCTTCCTGGTAGGCCCACATGTATATTCTCCCAAGTCCGACAATCCATTTGCAGTCCCACCAGGATGTGTGTTTCCCCCCTTTCCTCTCCGCACCCTGGTGGGCCCGCCTTTAAATTCTCCCTAATCCTACAATATATTAGCGGGCCCACCAATGTGTTTCCCCCTTTCCTCTCCAAGCCCTGGTGGGCCCACATGTACATTCTCCCTGTTCCGACACTCCATTACCACAGCCCGCTTGTGTGTTTCCCTTCTTTAGTCTACGAATCCTGCTGGGCCCTCCTGTATATTCTCCCTGTTCCGACAATCCATTGGCGGGCCCATCAGTGTGTTTCCCCCTCCTCCGCTGAACACCCAGGTGGGCCCCGCATATATTAGCCCGAGTCCCAAATTGCTTGTGCGTGCCCACCAGTTTGTTTCCCCCTCCGCCAATAGTGTCAGTTGAGGGAAAATATACAGGCGGGCCAACCAGGGTGTTGAGAGGAAAGGGGGAACATACACAAGCGGGCCCCCCAATGGATTGTCGGACCAGCGAGAATACAACAGCGGACCCACCAGGGGGTTTCGCGGAGGAGTGGGAAACTCACTGGCGAGCCCCCCAATGGACTTTGGGACTTGGGGGCATATATGTGGGGCATGCCTGGGTGTTTGGCGGAGGAGGGGAAACATCCTGAGGGAGCCCGCCCATAGATTGACGGACCAAGCAGAATATACCAACGGGCCCACCAGGGTACTGAGCGGAAATTGGGAAAACAAGAATGCGGGCTCGCCAATACCATTTGGGTCTGGGGGAAATATCTGCGGGGCCCGCCAGGATGTTTGACAGGGGGCCCATTTGTGTTTTCTCCCTCTCCCACCAAACACCTTGGTGGGCCCTAATTCCATTGGTGGCCCCACAAATGTGTTTCCCCGTCTCCACCAAACCCCTGGGTGGGCCTGCCTGTATATTCTCCCTAGTCCGACAATCCATTGGCGGGCCCGCCTGTGTGTTTCCCCCCTTTTCTCCCAACACCCTGGGAGGCCTGCCTGTATATTCCCCCTGGTCGGACAATCCATTGGCGGGTCCACCAGTGTGTCTCCCCCTCCTCTGCCAAACTCCCTGGTGGGCCCCACATGTATTCTCCCTGTTCCGACAATCCATTGGGGGACCTGCCTGTGTGTTTCCCCCCTTTGCTCTCCACACCCTAGTGGACCCGCCCGTATATTGTCCCTGTTCTGACAATCCATTGGCGGGCCCGCCTGTGTGCTTCCCCTCTTTCCTCTCCACACCCTGGTGGGCCCGCCTGTATATTTTCCCTGTTCCGACAATCCATTGGCGGGCCCACGTGTGGGTTTCCCCCTTTTCCTCCCCACACCCTGGTGGGCCCGCCGGTATATTCTCCCTGTTCAGACAATCCATTGGCGGGCCCACCTGTGCATTTCCCCCCTTTCCTCTCCGCACCCTGGTGGGCCTGCCCGTATATTTTCCCTGTTCCGACAATGTGGGCCCGCCTGTGTATTCTCCTTGTTCCAACAATCCATTGGCGGGCCCGCCTGTGGGTTTCCCCCTTTTCCTCTCCACACCCTGGTGGGCCCACCTGTATATTCTCCCTCTTCTGACAATCCGCTGGCAGGCCCGCATGTGTGTTTCCCCTCTTTCCTCTCCACACCCTGGTGGGCCCGCCTGTATATTCTCCCTGTTCCGACAATCCATTGGTGTGCCCGCCTGTGTGTTTCCCCCTTTCCTCTCCGCACCCTGGTGGGCCCGCCCATATATTCTCCCTGTTCCGACAATCCATTGGCAGGCCCGCCTGTGTGTTTCCCCCCTTTCCTCTCCACACCCTGGTTGGCCCACCTGTAAATGTTCTCTGTTCCCACAGTCCATTGGAGGGCCCACCACTGTGTTGCCCCCCTTTCCTCTCCACACCCTGGTGGGCCTGCCTGTATATTCCCCCTGGTCCGATTCTCTATTGGCAGGCCCACTAGTGTGTTTCCCCCTTTTCCTCTCCACACCCTGGTGGGCCCGCCTGTATATTCTCCCTCTTCTGACAATCCGCTGGTGGGCCTGCATGTATGTTTCCCCCCTGCCCTCTCCACACCCTGGTGGGCCCACCTGTAGATTCTCTACCTCCTCTGCCAAACACCCTGGTGGGCCCCCCAGATATTCCCCCAGCCCCACATTCTATTTGCGGGCCCGCCAGTGTGTTTTCCCCATTTCCTCTCAACACCCTAGTGGGCCCATCCATATATTCCCCCCCTCCTCCGCAAAATACCCTGGTGGGCCCTGCATATAATTCCCCCTGGCCCCACATCCCATTGGTGGGCCCGGTGGTATATTCTTCCCAGTCCGACATTCCATTGGCAGGCCCACTTGTGTGCTTCCCCCTCCTCCACCAAACACCCTGGTGGGCCCCACATATATTTCCCCCAGTCCCACATTCTATTGGCGGGCCTGCCAGTGTGTTTCCCCCCTTCCTCTCAACACCCTGGTGGGCCCCCCTGTATGATCTCCCCCTCCTCCACCAACCACCCTGGCAGGCCCAGTATATATTCCCCCTAGTCCCACATTCCATTGGTGGGCCCACCTGTATATATATTCCCCACTTCTGAAATTCCATTGCCAGGCCCACCCATGTGATGTAACCCATATCTGCTATGTCTTTGCGGGCCCTCTTATCTATCCCCCTGTAATTCTGACCTCCCTGCGGACCTACCTAGTGTAATCCTACTCATTTGTCTAACTCTACAGGCGGGCCCATCCGCTTATCAGCAATTGTTTTATATATTATTCCTGGGCCCGCAACAGGGTGGCCGTGTAGATGGTGATATTGTCAGGCCGGGGTGGCCGTATCACTCGTGAAATTATGACTACATTATGTGCGCCCATGCACCAAAGATACCGAGTATATCGCCTTAGAAGTATCCTTAAACAGAGCGAACATGAATGGCATCGAACGAACACGCTCACAGCTGTTCAGAGGGTATCAATCGTTTGGACCTGTCGGTGACAAGTCAAGGGTGAACACATACATCTAGGAGTGTATTTTAAGCACGAGCATATTTCATCAACAACAAGAAATCACCTCTGCAGGACCAGGTAGGAAAGAACTCCCCACTGTTATTCAGCTGGTCAGTTGAACGAACCGTACCTTTCTAGTCTCGAACATACCGAGGGTATAGGTTCTGATAGACCGACCTGTCGAGTTAGCCCTCTAATGTGTTCAAAGCGTTGACATACATGACACCGCAAAGACCGAAATAACGAATCTGTGACGACAGTTTAGCCTCGCACGGCGTCGCAGAAATACCCTGGAGTACCCACGAGAACGAACAAAGTGGACACCCAAGTCCAAGGTTTGTTCTGCAGTCACGTCAGACATACACGACCTACCGAAAAGTGTCTGCTAACCCAAACATATTCGACCTACAAGTATCGAGTCACCAGTTCAGTGAGATCCCCAAATACATGACCAGTGAATACCTCATAGGGAAAGGTAAGGACTGACAACGCCAAAGTGAGTCTAACCTGAAGAAGCAGATAACGGACACGAGTTACTCACTGTAATCATATCCGATAGCAGTAAGGATCACAACTAGCAAGAACACTGAGATCAGTGGTCAAGAGATGAGTTGGCGTCAAGGCGCGTACGCGTCACGTAGTTATTCTCCAGGATACTTGTTACAGCTGACTGCAGTGCAGACGACATGACCTTGAAGTGGGTATGCACTCCTCAGAGGCACCGAAACGCACAAGAAACAACAGTGCGAGAGGGTATATCACAGACATCCTTGAAGGGCTGCGCACCTTTGAAAAGGGCAGTGTCGTCTTGCTGCGCTCCCATGAGAACATGTCACAGCATTACATACTTTGTAATGTGGTCAAAGGCAGGTAGATGCGGCAGTCCTGAATCCTGATTTAATGCTGCTATTCAGGTCGGCATAGGAGACGTTAATGCGAATCGTCAAGAACAACGCAACAGAAAGACATACCCAAGAACCTAGCATCGAATGTTACGCCGTGCGGTATGGCCTTGTGAACATCAGGCTGTCGCATGCGGCCCTGACCTTGGATCCAGTTTGTGGGGCCATTGCTTAAATGTTGAATACATCAAGCCCATCATGATACCGCATCATGATGATGGCCTCATGCCACCAGTGCTTGACAACTTGAAGGTTAACGTTCAAGCTCAAGGTTCGACCAGCGGCCACCGCCACCTTGCGTAAAATCAGCGCTAGCCCCGCTCCAGCCGGATTCCTTCGGACGTGGTGCTGACGCAGTGCAGACTCAGATAAGCTTCAAGGACGGGTGCGGCTACAAGAAAATAACAGATTGAGGACGTCGATCAATGATGTTGTCAGGTCTGACAACTTTTCGATGTGCCAGCGGCGTTGTCGACGTTCCATACTTTCAGTGACTAGTGTCGGGCGGGACTTTGTCGGCCTGGAAAACGTGGCCGCCGAGTCACACGTCCACATGGTGATCAACGGGATGACGAAACACACACATACACGTCGGCCCGGGCATGCCCCCCCTTTTCAAGAACATACCCTTGTCGAAATAAATCAATTCTTAAAAAAATCCAGAGACCTAACGCTACACTACATATGAACGACGAAACGTAGGAAAGGAAAAGAAACTGACGACGCATCAAAATGACAGAAAATCAATCCCGGAAGGGGACAACGAGCGAACGTGGATATAAATAAAAAATGTGTGGAGGTATCCGGGACGGTCGAATACGGGAAACAAACTTACATGCACATCCAATAGCTAAGGGGAGTAGTGAGATAAAGAGATGAGAGCAAGAGCAACTAGTAAACGGAGTCCACGATACGATACACAGAGGGCGTTCCAGTAGCGACCATCGAAGCGGGGACACACAAAACCCAGGATGAGCACAGATTGAGCACAGATTAGGCGTGGAGAGGGTTAGAAGGTAGGATGACAAAGCTAAGAGACGAGAATGATGTGAGAAACGAAAAAAGGCGTTGCAGAGAGATTAATCGTGTACGTCGTGATTTATGCCGTGAATTGATCATACGAACGCCAGAAGCCAGTTTGCTCCGAGATCGTGCCCGTTTGCGGGGTCCACGCCTGCGCCATCGACTGCACGTGTTGTTCCGCAAACTGCGACTGCGGCACAGACGTGTGTCGTTCCGAAGCGTACATGCCCTGATGTGGCTTGTCGTGCTGGTACTGGAAGAGGCCACCGTTCTGAGACACCGCTTGGTCCCGCATCTGGAACGGCATGTCGTCCCCGCCGTGGTTCACCCCAACAAGCGTCATCGGGTGAGTCTGAATTTGGGGATCGTAGGGATAGTAGCTCTGGGGGGGAGCTGGCATATCAAACGAGGACGACTGTTGCTCGTGCGAAGGGGTAGTGGAGAATTGCGTACCACCGTTTGTATACGGTGAATTGATGTTTGAATAGCTTCCGCTAGACGGTGCGTACGACGCAGGGCTCGAGCTGGCAAATGGACCACTATGCGATCGCTCAAAGGTAGCGACAGCTGGAGACAGCTTGGCAACCGGCTGAGAACCCAATACATCCTGGCCCATCTCGGTCTGGCAGTACCGTCGAGGTATATCCAAGCTCATCTGTCCCTGCGCTTGCACCGTCTCGTCCCCTGTACCAAAGGGGGCCAAGAAATCGACGGAACCACCGTCCAGCTTTGGAGGAACAGATGCATGGTGAACGCTCATAGTCTGAGCAGCTTCTGCATAAGCGGCTGACTGCTGCGAATAAGGCGGATGTTCCACAGCTGGACTCGCGGCTATCGAGGGGGCTTGGCGAGGAGGGTCACTGTCCCCACTGGACAGGGCAGGGACAGCAGGCGGCATACAGAGCTTAGTGAACGGTGATGGGTCCTTTCGAACACGAATACCAGTCTGGGGGTAAGGCGGTTTCTTGGCGTGTTTGTCTTTGGACTTGGGAGGATGCGATCCATGTTTCGGCGCAACCGATGATACAGCCGACGGTGGACGTTTGTGTTGCTCTTCCGTGGAGCTGGCACGGCTGGCAATTTGTGCTTGCTGATCAGGGGGGAAGCCAGATGATGCTGTCGCAGGACGTGTATCGGTGGCGGGTAGTGAAGCGGTAGAATCAGTGGTGGGCATCGACGCGTTGGCCGACACAACGGGGGCGCTGACGAACGGGAAGCGAAAGCCGTGGCGCAGCTGTTCTATGTCTGCTTCAATCTCGTCGTGCTTTCTCTTCGTCCCCGCTGAGGCGCTATCCGAGCTACCAGAACGCGCACTCTCAGCCTTGCGCTGCAACAGCTCGACGATCTTGATGGCCTCTTGCACGCCTCCTTCAACACCCCCGCGCACAGGGCCGCGCCCCGTGTTCAACATCGGATCGCGCAAAACCTCGAGTGCATAGCTGACGTCCTCGAGAGCGGTATGTACCCAGACGCTGTTGGGATCCTTGATCACGTTGTGCGCACATGCAACCGCTGCGTCAAAGAGCGCCCTACTGAACGAATAAAAGCTGAATAGCGCAGGCATCGGTCGTCGTCCCCGAAGATCAGGACGTTGCTTCCACATCGAACACAGCGACCTGAGGGAACGGATAATCGCATGTGCCGCAGTGAAAGTGCCAACCGTAGCTTGGTAGTACGACGTCGTGTTCCCATGGCCATAGGATGGTCGCAAGAAGGGAATATAAACCTTCATGATCAACCTTTGAACCATTACTGCCAACTCGCATCGTTGCGCCATGAGCACAGGAGACACGCTGATTGATTCGCCAGGGTTGGCGGATGAAGGGGAACCCCCATCTGACTGAGGCGGCTGCACGGGCCCAGGGTCAGAGTCGATATCCATTCGGAATGTGGGTGGCAGGTCCGCAAACCACTGCTTGATTTCGTTCGCGCACGAAGCAGCCTGCTCCAGTGTGAATTGGTCGTGCGCGGCCGGATCAATCTGAATGGAATCCCTGAGGGAACGTTTTTTGATATCCTTGACCAGCTGCGCAAGACTTGGTTGTGAAGTGAGCATGAGGACGAACGAGACTGAACAAGGTAAACCCACCGGCATTTGAGACCAAAGTACTTGAAATCCGAGGAATTCGGCTCCAACAACGAGAGGGGGCTTCGTGGAAGGGGAATAGTGGTACAGGCTGGAGTGAATACATCTTCGTCTACATCCATGGGAAGGCGTGTAGTGTGCTCAGTATCCGCGATGAGGGGCGATCGGCCCATATAGTCCGATATAAACCTGCGGCGTCCCCGCGAATGAGCCACGGAAACGACACGTGCGGTGAAACGACTCACAAGTCATAATAGAAGATGTCCCACCAGAGTCGCCGTCTTGACTCGGCCTCAAAAAGGTTGAATTTACCCGGAAATTCGTCGGGATCCATGTCGAGTCCCATGGTGCGAGCTATGTTGACCATTTTACCAACCTAGCGGGAGAAGAAATATGTTCGTGATTAGCCATCATTCATCAACGATCGGAATCACTCGCCTCGGGCAGTAGAGTGTGGACCACACGCGCTCTGCTGTCATGCAGTGCGTACAACACGTGGAGAATCATGGCCACAAGAAAATCCAGATCGTACGGACTCGACTTTTCAAACAGTGATAACGCTTGTTGGGAAAGTGCGAAGAGTACGGCGGGCGAACTGATAGCATCCTTGGCAACGCCTTTGCATTTTTTGTTCGGGACGGAGAGCGGATCTGGCTTCTTCCGTGTAGGTGGGCGAGATGACGAATCATCCGGAGTCACGCCGTCTCCATGAGCGACATCCAAGCGGGCTTCCTCCTCGGCAACCTCTCTATCAACCAACGTACCTAGTGCGAAAGCCGCCGCCACAGCTGCAAAAAACGAGAGCGTAGGCTTTGGAGTGGACGGAGTACGACCGGAAGTGGGCGTTGGGGGCCCAAAGAATATTGCACGGGCAGTTTCTACCTTGCTAGTGGCTGAGAGTGCGCCACTAGGGCCATTTTGAGTCGTCGAAGGGTCAGCGAGCGGACTGTCGTGTCCGTCGACTTCTGAGGACCACTTGAACATTGCCTCTGCACGGTCTTTGAAGTGCTTGAAATTGAAACAAGGGTGTATCTTGAGAATATCTTCCACGTTGTCATACAGTTTTTGTCGTCTTCGCGGCGCAAAAGGGATATGTGCGAGTAACCGTGGATTTACGGAAGGGGACTCGGTTGCTGTGGGTGAAGAAGAAGTGTAGTAGGCGGGCCATGGGGGAAGGAGAAGATGTATGGGTGGATCAGAAGCACTGGGGGCGTCGTGGGAGGGAAGTGTAGTAGGTGTTGGTTCGACTTTGATGTGATTTGAAGTGTAAGCAGTGCACGATGGATTGGATGGAAGGGATTGAACGGGTAGAACATCCTTGCTGAGATCGAGTTCGTCAAGCCATATGGCAGTGATGTCGTCGAGCGACAATGCGAGAGAAGAGCCGGATTGCCCAACTGCGAGGAGAGGGCGATCGGACTGTGCTGACGGACCAGGGAGTTGGTTGTAAAAATTATGTGAGCGTGCACCTGGTGCGGTAAACTGGGCGAGCTGAGACTCGACTTGGATGAGGCGGTTGTTGAGGGAATGCAGGTCGCTGATGGGAGAGAATGAGGGAAGGCCCGGAAGAGCAAATGACAGGGGTACGCACACTTTTTCTGCAGCTGCGGGTGAATAAACACACCTAGCGACTGTGTCGCGTTTGGTGCATGACCCGCAGGGCGTGCGACGGTCGCACTTGAGTTTGAGACGCTTGCACTGTGTGGGGTAAGTCGCGGGCCTGACTGAGCTAAGTTTGTACCTGCCTCTGCGCAGACGACGGTGACTCGGGAGCGAATTTGGCTGTGGAAGGTGAGGGGGGACGTCATGAGGGGAGAGAGCGGACGTACGGGCCAGTGGACGGAGCGGGGCCGGGTTGGGAGTTGTGGTGAGATTGTGGCTCGGCGAGCGGGGACGGGTCCATGGCAAGATGGGGAACTTGGACGTCCCGGGGGTTCAGAAAAAGGGCAAAAAAAGGAGCAGGGGGAGGAGGAGGCAAGGAGGCAAGAGTGGAGAATGACAAGCGTCGCGATCTGACTGCCGAGTTGCACAATGCACCTCCTTGGACACTGCGGGACACACGCTCGGGGTCTCGATGGACCCCAAATACACCCATTTGTTTTATTCATCCTGTCCACCCGCTTCTGTGATCCATTTCGGACGCGAGAAGCATCCACAGCCATTGATCAACGTTTTGCACCATCTGCGGTTCCGCTTCCTTCAAGTTAGCTGGTCCCACTCAAAAAATGGTACAGCCAGGGCGGACGCGATCAGCGCGAGAATATCACGGCGCCGCCCTACACTGCACTGGCACTCGGCCCTCCGGATGATCAAAACCCCGCCACGAGTTTCACAACCTAATCTGATTTCCCTGCCGACCCTGTCTACATCACGAGCCAAACTCATTCACGTTGTATTAGTGCCAGCAATCCCAGTCCACCCAGCAGTGCGTATTTCAGTTGCGGGAAATCATTCTGCAACACAATTGCCCGTCAGATTCTGGCCAGCAACACCACGGAGATGAAGGGCCAATGAAAGTGTGCGTACCATGGCGATTGTTACGTATCCCACATACGGCAGGAAGCTAAAATGAAATTGAACTCTAGCAATATCAATTACCCAAAAACCAATCGACATACCCGCGGACCTTGCCAACGATGTGGCGTCGCTCCAAGAAATCGAGCCCTTGGTACAGCTCGACATCATCAACGTGATTGTTATCGCCCTTGGTGAGCATCAACTGATTCGGCCCTGGCGCATATTTCGCGAACCTGTCTAACGTGAATACACATGCCAACGACACAGCAACGTTGCAGCACGCACGGGTCTTTCTTGGATTTTCGCGTCGAGTTGGAAACGAGAATGTCATGCGTCTCAAGTACACGATGGACGATGGGAATTGCTGCATTCGGCACCTTGTACACTGTGATGTCACCGGTCTGATACCGTGCATTGGGGGGGTTGGTCAGGAAGAGAAGGTCCCCACGGTAAAAGGCGGGTTCCATGGAACCACTGGGTTGCCAGCGTGTCAAACAGACATTATCATGCATCAAGTGGAAACCCGCACCTCAGGACGACAACGATGGGCGACTCGGTGTTGAAAAAGAGGCCCAGACCTTTCCATAGCATCAAGCCAGATGCGATGACCGTTGCAAAGTTGAGTATCTGGAGGAGCAGCTAGAAGACCGTTTGTATCCTCAGAACAGCGACAAATGCAAGAGGAAGGCGACAAACGTGACGGAAACCGAGTCTGCGAAGCGTCTTGAGCTCTTCCGCGAACATCTTGACGGAGCAAAGCTGGACCAATACTATCACACCACGAACGTCGTGGATGGTCACGCGCACAGCGTGCTGCGTTCAAATATTCAAGTCCCGCCGTCCTGTAGTCATGCTTGGTTGTGGCGAGCCGAGAAGCTCCCAAGGGGGTTGCCGGTCGGAGTGGGAATCTGGACCCAAAAGTGTAGTGTACACTCGACTAGTAAGCCGAATACAAAAGTGTAGTCCCAATACACTACAGACTCTATAGATTATCAACCAATAGATTTGAGTCGTAGTCTAGGGGTCAACTAATCCCCTTTGATCCTGTCTCCCGGATGCTTCGTCTGAGCTCGCTCGAACGCCCCATCTTATCTCGCTCACCAACTCTACCATTACCTAAGCCTCTGCAACAAATCTAATCTCCTTTCGCCCCGCAATCATCTCCCCTGGCTCGCACGGCAATCTCAACAGATAGAATAGTACGTAGGAGTGACTGCCCCTATCTGACGCTCCACGGTTTGCACTCATGACGCCAGCGGCCAAGCGGACAGACGACGGCGGCACGCTTCGAGCTCTTCCGCCTCACCTAACCCGGCGCCCACCAAAACACAAACGTCGTACCAACCAGTAAGCGCCGCCTCCGCCCCGTTCTCGTTCAAATTTCCATCGAATCACCCCGCAGTTCGCGCAGCTCAAGATCCAGGCCCAGTTCACCGCTCTCGTTACCCCCCATGTCGAACCTCGAGCCTCAAAGGGGCGAGGACCCGGACCTAGGCACTGCCAGTGGTACGAGAAATCTCGAACGTGGTCGTCCACGTAATTGAATTATCAGCACAAGTCGTGAGCGAGACGGAGGTCACGTCGCTGGAGGAGATCGCTTCTCCACACACACCGTCTGTATCTGTCCCCTCTACCTTGCATCAAAATGTGTCTGCCTTGAATGACAAGGTAGATACTATGCAAGCCAGGCTGAGCGCCCCTGAAAAGGAAACGGAGGTCCTCAAGGAGAGGTTGGCTTCTCTCAATGACCGGTTGGTTGCCTTGGAAAGGTCGCTCAAATACCTGTCCCCTCTCTCTAGAGTATGAGGCCCACAAACTCATCTTCGCATCTCAGACCGTGCTGCTCGCATACATAAACACCTATATCCTCGGTCCGGTACAGAAGCTCAAGGTTTAATGTGCCGGTTTTGTACGTCTAACCCCTTCCAAGTTTGGTCCGTTGATAGACAGGAATGCCCAGACCGTCCAAGAACCCGTGAATTATCGGCTTTCCCACTGGCCCGCAGTGAAACAATCAGAAACATGCCAGAGCTCCGAGGACACATTTAGGAGAGTGTTTCCCGTTGACATTTTCCCCGTTAATATTAAAGGTAGTCGTGGCTTTTTTGTATTCCGTCCGACCTTGCGTTTCATTAGAAGCCTCTCTTGGCTCCATTTTTCGGGTGTACCGCACAACAGAGGGAATCCAATTGCTCGTTGCCATCAATGACCGACTTCTATTCACAATCGACCCTGTTCTGCTCCAATCGAACCGTCAACCAACAAAGCAGGCGGAAGCGTTCTCGAGATTTGCAAATTAGCCGTGCTCGCATTACTGGTGATCTGACACCTTCCCGTAGATGGCTACCTACCAAAGATGGGGTCAAGCAATAGCAACCCAAGCAAACACCTCCTCTCTCCCTTTTGCAATCCCCCCCTTTTGCCCAGAGCTCGAGTACGCGACCCGTAAACGCTCCGTTGCAAGCTCGTCGAGCACCTCGACGTTTCTCGGAGGGGGCGTATTGGAGGGCGAGCTTATCGCCAGTCGTGCGTCCTGCGCGATGCGTCTCGTACACTACACGAGGTCAGCGTTCTCAGTTCGAAAATAGCGTGCCAAAGTACCCACGAGTTTAACGCCATACCACGCACGCACGGTGATCCCAAGAGGTGTCGATTCGACGAGCGACTCGGAATCATCGCCGTCGGTCATATCGACCACCATGAGGAACATCTTGATTGAGAGCGCGACGTCGCCGGCTGTGTACGCCGTTTCCGCAGCTTGCAACAAATAGAATGGATTCTGTGGTGCGAGCAACAGGACATGCATCAGTGATTGCAGGGAGTGTTCGTATCTGACCAGCTCGTCAGTGTCCATGGTTCAGGCGGGATGGAAACCTACTGGTTGGATGTCGCGTAAATGTCCGCCAGCTCGAGCCAGCCTTCGACGTCGGTATAGAACATGTCGAGGTATTGTGAGAGTTCTTGAACGGCCTTGTCGATCTTGCCTGTTCGGCGGAATATTGAAATGCGCCGTTTCCATATTGCCTTGGAAAAGGCATGAGAACATGGCGTACGTTGGGTCATGCTGGTCGACATACCGCGTTGGTAGGATCCGCTTCCAACAACTCTGCATAGTACTTGAGGGAAATGTCAGGCGTTTCGGTGGCTTCCATGCGGATTCCTGTGAGACAGTCTACCCGTGGTGAGCCCGGAAACTTGTCGCTGAGCGTCCGAAGGCATTGCTGGCGTCGATGGGGCATGTGTGAGCGCAACGGTTCGATCCTCGAGTACACACGCACGTACGTCCGCGACGTCCAATCGTCCGACGTCTATCGCAGCGAGTGCGAGCTGTTCCAGAAACGCCCAGCCTAGCCATATGTGTGATATGAGAACGTGAACGTGGACCGAGTCGGGTGCCCAAGTGCGTAGACATACTTTCGTCTCCCAGCTTATGCAGAGCATTCTTCTGGAGTACGAACGCGCCCTTTTCGAAGATGTCTTGGGATGCGCGTGTATTTTGTGCGCGGTATGTCGCGAGTTGGTCGAGTGCCGACTGGACGCTCATCGTGAACCGGTTCAAGAGACTTGCTAGTTTGGGTAACTCGTTACCATCGATCGCATGACTCGTTCCAGGGACACCATCCGCATCGATGAGCTTTTCCTCACATTGTCCCTCGCTGGCGACGATACCAGCGACAAGGTTGAGTACTCGCAAGCCATTCTACTCTCTCTGACCATCGCATACGACATTTCGCGAGCGGCACGCTCAGACGACCTGACCTATTCGATCAACTACGCTGCCGTGTATGAAACGCTCGTAGAGACCCTCCCCAGGACACGCTATGCGTCCCTGGAAGTCCTCGTCGACCATGTATTCGAGACGCTCTTTCGTTCGCACTTGGAGGTAGGCGAGGCGAGCGTCGTCGTGACGCTTCGGGATACATTGCCCCGTTTCACGATCGAGACGACGCGTAGGAGAGATCAGACATCGACGGGCCGCTACCGGTTCACCATCGGTGGACTCGTCTTTCCCGCCATCATTGGTGTGAACCCTCGGGAACGCACTGAGAAACAACCTGTCGTGTTCGATATCACGATCAACAAGCTTCGACAAGATTCCACATTACAAGAACAATTCCCATTTGTTAATCTCTCGACGTCTATCCACCAGGTGTGCACAAGCGTATCATTGCAAACTGGGCGAGCCGCTAACGTACGAATGGATTTTATAGACATTCGCTACCTCGGCCTACCTCACCGTAGAGGCACTCGCGTCGGCCGTCGCATGGCACGTTCTGGAGCATACAAAAGACCCAGACGACGAGGTGACGATCAAGCTCTCGAAACCAAACGCCTTGGCCCTCGCGGCCTCTGCTCAAATCCAAATAACCCGACAACGAAACGACTTTCCCGACGACTTTGCGGCGCGTGGGCCCCTGGAGCGTCTACCACCTCTACACACGTCCACGCGTCCCGAGACAGAGGTGGCGAAAAGTGGCTCATCGACGTCGCTTCATTCTGTCGCCCTGGCGCTCGGCTCGAATCTCGGCGACAGATTCGCCAACATCGAGACCGCGCTGCGTCTCCTCGAAGTACCAACGTCCTTGCTCCGCGATCTGCCCGAGGATGTTATGGCATCCGTCGTCGATACCAGTTTCATGTACGAGACCGCACCGATGTACGTCACTGACCAACCTCGGTTTGCCAACTGCGCTTGTATGGTGTGTCTATGTTCCGTTGGCCCTTTTATCCATGCTCATCGCCGTTCGCGGTGCTTGGCTAGATCGAAACGAACCTGTCTCCCGGGGAAATGCTCCGCTTGGTGAAGGAAATCGAGGCGGTGGTCGGCAGGGTGCCGAACGTGCGCTTCGGTCCGCGCGCGGTGGACATCGACATCCTAACGTACGACGATCGACTCGTGGACACTCGCCCTCCAGACAGCCGGGCGAGCTTGGACAACCTGATTGGCGAACTCGTCATTCCACATCCACGCATATGCGAGCGCGAGTTCGTGCTCCGACCCTTGAACGAGTGAGCCGCTCCAGCGTTCACTACGGGACTGCGTACTGAGCTCTACGGAACAGCATGATCCCACATTTCGTACACCCCGCGTACAATAAGACCATACGCGCCCTCCTGAACGAACTGGTGTCTACCCGGACAGAGGACGACCTCCCCATGCTCAAAGTGATGCCGTTCCCGAAATACCCTTCGGATGACACCGAAGTCACCAAGATCGACGGCATACAGGTACCCCCAACAACCAAACACTGGACGGTGTCTTCAACAGACCCTGCTAAACATGACCGCCCTCGTAAAACCTACTTGATGGCCACACTCAACGTGACACCCGATTCCTTCTCCGACGGCGCCCAACACAACACGCTCCCTGCCGCCATCGCCTACACAGCCGCCGCTGTCGCATCTGGCGCCGACATCATCGACATCGGCGGCTACTCCACTCGTCCTGGTGCCGACTTTGTCTCGGCTGAGCAAGAACTCAACCGCGTCGTCCCCGTCATCCGCGCCATCCGCGCCCACACCTCCGACACAGTCCGCAACGCCCTCATCTCCGTCGACACCTTCCGCTGGGACGTCGCCCACCACGCCGTGCGCGCAGGCGCCAACTGCATCAACGACGTGCACGCCTTTTCGGGCCCGACATACCCGCCCGACGCCGCCTCCGCAGAACACCTCGTGCGGATGCGGAGCGTGGCGCGGGACTTGGGCGTGCCGGTGGTGCTGATGCATTCCCGCGGGGAAGCGGGCGCGAACAAGGACTATGGTGCCTACCCCGGCGGGCTCGTCTCCGCCGTCCAAACCGAACTTGGACGCAAGGTGGACGCGATCGTGCGCGGCGCGGGTGGGGTGCGGCGATGGCTCGTCCTCGTCGATCCCGGGATCGGGTTTAGCAAGCCTGTGGAGGGACAGTTGGCGCTGATGCGCGATCTGGGTAGGGTGACGGCGGAGGAGGCCGGGAATGCGTTGGCGGGGTATCCGGTGCTGTTTGGGCCGTCGAAAAAGTCGGTGTTGGGGGCGGTGTTGCAGGAGCCGGATGTGGAGGGGCTGTACGAGGGCCGGACGACGACAGCGCAGGAGAGGGAGTGGGCGACGGCGGCGGCTGTGGCGTGTGCTGTTCAACAGGGGACGAACGTGGTGAGGGTCCACGATGTGGCGGAGATGCGGGACGTCGTCGCTGTCGCTTCTGCAATTTGGAATCGATAGGAGTCGTATTCACCCCCGTCCCTCGGTCGTATGGTTATCGCGGTTGCCTGGAGCAAATTTCTTACTATTGACTCGGCCACTCGAATCTGTATTCTATCAATTATCGCGGTCCCTCCCCCCGATATATTTCGGGTCAGCCTTTTTCGTTCGAATCGGGCTAGTCGAATACATCGAGATTGGGTTCTTGAAACCATAAATTGCGCATGTTGGGGCATATATCCACTCGCAGCCCATCAGTCCGAGTCCGGCTATGCCTGTCCACGATCGAGCTCGATATTGATATTCACTCGATGGTCACACTCTCGAGTCTCGGCTGGGTGGGTGGCACTGGTCATGAAGGAAATGTACACGTGAAAGTTCGGATTAGAGGGCGGCAGTCGCATTGACTCGAAAAGAAGAATCCGAACTGCAGGTTAGGTTTGAGTTAGCCGTGTCAATGTTTCTTAATGTTTCGAATGCTAGAGATTCCGGATCATAGTTTCACGCTTGAGAGATGAACAAAATTGAACATTGGCGAAGGACTCGGGCGTGCGATGTAGAGTTGAATCCAGTGGACTCGTCTCTGCCGCATCCAAGGAGAGGTCGGAAACGAGAAGCACTATGCATCAACTCGCCCCACACGAATGGTTGTCATATCCTCTACCTCGTGGAACTGGCGATTGCTCTGACTTACCGTGGCAGTGAACCAGGCATTCGTCCGAGACGGTGACGCGATTAAGTGGAAGACATCCATACAGATATTCGTGAAGATACAGGGAATTCCAACAAACGACGAGGAACGTGTGACAGCGAAGAAATTGGATGTCGACGTTGTCGTCCGCAAATAGATGTGGCTCTTTTAATGCGTTCCACCGCCATTGTCTGCACGGCCACAACAAATCCACGAGGGTATCGACATCGAACAAGCAAGTGAAAATTTAACGTTGTACGACGATCGTCCCCCAGCTTCTCGCTTGAAGAATTCTTGTAAGACCCAGCTGCCAAGCACACGAGGTGGGCCCTCACCTCTACGTTGGTTTGTGCACCAGAAGGCTCAGCGTGCGTTTGGTCGGGAAAATTGGTGGGACCAGCTTCTGAGCACGGAGCAGTCTTGGGCGGTTGAAAGATTTATTGTGCGTTCTAGCTGCCAAAGCGCAAGAAGTGGACACTCACCTCGACGTTGTTTTGCGCACCGGAAGGCTCAGGTTTCGTTTCATCCGGGACGTCGGCGGGACTGGCTTCTGAGTGCGGAGTGGTCTTCGGCGGTTGACTCGACGCAGCGGGTTTGGGGGCTGCTTTCTTCTGTAAAGCACGTAAGTAATGATGTTCACAAACGGATAATGCGCATCAACGAGCCTGTGGTATACCACCGTAAACCGTCCGCTGTGCCGAGTGGTCAGATATCCGTGCCGTGTATCAACGGAAGAGGGCACACTCACTGCTTGCCGCTTACCGGGGGCCATCGTTGAAGGGTTCTCCTTCGGGGGTGTCGCTGTCGTTTGTAATGGGATAACAGACTGAGGAAACACTTCGGAGGGAATTTGACGGGGCGTACGGTTGTGACTACGTTTTGTCCTCACTAATCTGAACCACTTCCCGATGGTTCGACGATTCCCCACAGACGACGCGGGGTTGTCAGAAGTTGGCTTTTGGTCAGACATATCGACAGACGGGATCATCGGTGGTACCGGAGAGGAAAGCGGTTTAGCGGGAGATGAGTCCAGTGGTGGTGAACCAGACTCGAGAGGATTTTCACGCGATTCTGGCGAGGGAGGCTCGAACTCTTGTTAACACGAGGTTAAAAAAGACCTTATCATTACATACCTCATCGTAGTTGAATAATGGCGCGGATGTACTCGGGGGCAGCTCGATCTGTCACCATCATTAGGGAAGCGGCTTCGGATAATAATCGTGCCAATTCTTGCCTCGAGCAGAGCATCGTCGTCATCTTGGCTGCCAGTTTCTGGCTCCGGAGGGTTGGAATGTGTTCCATCGGGCTGTTGGTCAACTACCTGTACATAAATCGGGATCAGATCACTCTTCCAGCGACAAGACGATCCCCGCTAGCTCACCTCGGGAGAGTTTTGTTTGTCGTCTTGGCTAGACTGATCTTGAGGTATTTCCGAGTCGGGTGATACCTTAGTTCCATATTTAAACCTCCAGAACACCCGTATCACCAATCGACGACAGGTCTGCTTACATATTGGGTCTGAAAACAACAAGAGGAACGTTCGGCGCGCCGCCGACGACTAAGAGCAATGACCACTCACATTCTGGGTTCAAGGAGGACAAGGGGTTATAGAAATGTAGATCGATAAACGAATGTTATTGACCGCCACAACATCGGAAATGTGATGCTTACTGCGATGGGGAGATAGGACTCGGGCAGGATATCACTTAGATCCCAGATGGTAATTGTCTTGCGGAACCCCCCGGTTGCGAGATGAGCGCCATCGGGCGACAGGGCAATAGACCGTATCTCATCCATGTCTTCCAAGACGGTGCCTAGTTGAGTGTGAGTCGATGTGTCCCAAAACGAGACGGAACGACCAGCAGAGGAAGCAATAAATCTATTGTCTGCAGACAGAGCAATAGATATGAGAGCCTCGCTGTCATGACTATGAATTTGCCATTCGGCAAGTTGGGATCCAGTGGATATATCGAAAGACTTGATTTTACCACCTTCGGATGTGACGAAGAGCCGACTGTCGAAAGGCCAGACAATGGGAGTGATTGCAGACCAGTGCGGAGGTGGGAGTGAGTTCTTCGTGGTGATGAGTTGGTCACCACTGCAACTGTCGAAGATGTGGATGGTGTCTTGGCAGGCAGTGGCAATGTGTCGGCCATCCGGGGAGAACTCGATTCCTTTGATGTTACTGTCATGTTTGAGCGGGCCAACCAGTCTCTCCCCGGTCGTGATGCTCCAGATGCTCGCATTCCTGCCGCCAGTCGCCCCAGTCGCGGTGGCAAACCTGGTCGACTCGGGCGAGACGTCGACTGCCCACACCGCATTTCCGTCCTCCACCTCGACGACCTTTCTCTGCAGCTCTGCGTCCCACACGTTGGCACCCCCATCAAAACCACATACCACCCACCTGGCGTCCCTCGTCACTGAAATGGCATGCAGGCTCATTCCTGTTCGCTTTCCTACCTCTTGACCATCTGCAACTCGCCATCGTCGAATCCCATCCCCCATCCCGCCGAAAAAATGCATTCCGTCACTGGCAGGGTGGAAAGCGACTCTGTATACCCAATCATAGCTGTCGTTTTCAATAAGCACTCTTGTAGGGCCTTACTGAATTGTCAACATCGCACGATCGCTGGGCCTGCCAAGAACGCACTGGTCTTCAAGTTGGTCGACGACATCGATCGAGTAGGTTTCAAAGTATCAAGGAACGAAGTGTTTTGGTTCACTCGAGTCGTGACACGCGTTGGACCTCACAAACGCTTGTTTCCGTCGCCTCACGTCTTGGGCGCTAATGCTTACTCAGATGGACCAAGTCGCTGGGGAAGCATCGGGAAGCATTCCTTCAATGAAGGCAGTCTTACCGTGGAACTCGCGATTGCTCGTCGTATTATCTATGCTGGATTCAGTTTGAGGGCCCATTCTATGATGTGTACTGGACGTGCAGCTCTTCAAGAAAGAGACGATGTCCGAAAAGGAATCCATGTCGCGGACCGGGAACCATGTGAACGTCGAGTCTCCAGGGCAAATTCGACCAGTCTAGGGTTCCAGTCTTTCCACTGAACGGGTCATCACATGTAATGGCCCGTTCGGACCTGTACCAGTAGATACCAAGGTTCCGAATCTTCAGAATTTAATCCCGAGCCAATACTCCACTTACCGTGGTAGTGAACCAGGTATCCGTCCGAGACAGTCACACGATTGAGTGGACAACATCCATACAGGTAGTCGTGGACGGTAATCTCAGTGTCGTACTGGTAGCATCGATAGGAGCAGTTGTGGGATACAGTGGATTCCAACAAACGACTAGGAAAGCGTGACAGCAAAGCAATTACAGCAAAAATGGGTATCAACATTGTCGTTCGCAAATTGGTGCTAATGTGTTCCACCGCGCGTACCGTTTGCACGGCCACAACAAATCCACGAGGGCATCGACATGGAAAAGGCAACATTAACGGTGTACATCGATAATCCCCCAGCTTCTCGCTACAAGAAGGGTTGTGAGTCCCAGCTGCCAAGCGCACGAAGTGCACCCTCACCTCTACGTTGGTTTGTGCACCAGAAGGCTCAGCGTGCGTTTGGTCGGGAAAATTGGTGGGACCAGCCTCTGAGCACGGAGCAGTCTTGGGCGGTTGAAAGATTTATTGTGCGTTCTAGCTGCCAAGCGCAAGAAGTGGACACTCACCTCGACGTTGTTTTGCGCACCGGAAGACTCAGGTTTTGTTTCATCCGGGACGTCGGCGGGACCGGCTTCTGAGTGTGGAGCAG
>JBBPNE010000463.1:0-20486 GCA_038090735.1 Xerocomellus amylosporus | reverse complement strand
TGGCATTTATCCCACTACAAGGACAAACAGTCCTTTACGTATATATATGCGGGTCTTACACCCCAATATATCTAAGTTCTCTCGCACCCCAAAGCGTGATTACTTCCTAGCAAGACTTACTTGCAAAATACTCTCAGCTCTAAGTGAGTTGCTTCCTACTCACTGGGTATCTCCCATACGCTGTTGCCTCTGCACCAATTGGAAAGTAGCGCTTCCAATAATAACAAGCGGCTCTTTGTCTTATCTCGCGACAACATCCACTCTCTCGACGTGTCTGCCAGGAAGACGCTCTCTCGATGGCCCAGCAGGGATGCCAAATGCATCGCCCTGTCAAGCAACGGCACGTTCATCGCAACCTCCACTGCCTCCTCGGTCTCGTTGTGGGACACTACGACGCACAAGAACATCAAGTGTCTCATTCACCATACAGCTGACATCGTGTCCATGGCCATATCACCAAACTACGACCTCGTGACCGCCGGAGGCAAAGCAATCACCGTCCGCAATCTCCACGATGTGCTTCCCTCACGATACTGCGATGTAAGTGCATCTGCATCAAGCGTTCACTGCATGAAATGGTTTCCTAATCACAAACAACTCTTGTGACTGCGGCGGCAGTTCCGTGAACGGGAAATCGCACCCATTGAGAAATTCCATCTCGAGGAGACCAACAAATCCCGTCGTACACAGGAGGAGAGCTCAAGTGCGTTCGTCTGTTCACTGACTCATCTCATTGACATCCGCACGCATTTAGGTAACCAAATTACGCACCGCGAGAGAGCCGTCCGAGTACTCCATCACGAGCTGGCCACATCCCAACGCACAGCCAACCAAAAGGATGAGACCATCAGGCCACTACGTGCAGACTATCGTGCACAGCAAACGAGCTCAAGTGCGTTTATTGATATTATGCCTCGCGCTTCCCTAACCTGTTTCGAGCAGCCATGGGTTCGTGGGAGGGCGCATTGGTCGATGCTGACAAGGTATGGATTGCATTTCACGTCACATCAGATGGGCCTCAATGATCCATATTATTCAGGCCATCGAACTTGACCCGTCATCCCATAATGGGTACGAGAGGAAGCACGCTGCATTACACGGCATGAGGCGTCACAGCGAAGCATTCGAGGCATTCAAGACCATGATTTCAAAGTTCGAGGAGTCTCCTGATCCACGCATTCGAGGTGGGCCGTTGTATCAAAATTGCGCAGAACAACACATACTGATTGATATCATAGAACTTCGCCATTTGTATGTTGATGCTACATCGAAGATCCGAGAAGTAGTGGAAGAGACTATCCGCGACATGCCACGTGTGCTGATCGACACCACCACCGGTTGCCTCTATGATAAAACACAGCAAGCAGCAGCTTTCGAGGAACTCCCTATCTACGACGAGCTGCGGTCTTCCATGACTACTCGGCTCGACCATGCACGTATTCGGAGAGCGGTCAAGAAGTTCTACCGATATGTGATGTTCTCGCACCGGTGGCAGCCCAATGAACCAACATTCGAGCAAGTCGAGAACACCTCCATCTACAAGCTACCGGCGTCTCCCGCCTACAGCAAGCTGCAAAATTTCTGCACGCTGGTGTGTACTCTTCGCTTCGTGTGGGCATGGAGCGACACGTGTTGCGTGAACCAGCTCGACAGGGGGGTCCAGCAAGAATCTATGGTCGCCATGTTCAGGTGGTATCGTGGCGCAACCCTCACGGTCGTCCACCTCCTCGGTGTCCTGTCAGATTCACAGGTATTTGGGTGTCTTTTGAGGAGCATCTGGAACACTCGCGGGTGGACATACCAAGAATACATTGCTTCCGAGGTTGTCCAATTCTACACCGAGGACTGGAAGCCATACCTTGACTTGGATATCTTCAACCACAAAGAATCACCTATCATCCTTTCGGAGATGGAACAGGCGATGAACTTTGCCACAGAGGAATTGGCCACCCTCCAACCTGGCTTAGAGAGGGCGCGCGAGAAGCTCTACTTAGCTTCGATGCGTCAGACGACACGCCTGGAAGATATCGCGTACTCGTTGTTCGGCATCTTCAATGTTGCGTTTCCCGTCATATACGGCGAGGGTTATCAGGCAATTGGTCGCCTCCTGGAGTATATCCTGACTCGTTCAGATAATGTCACGCTTCTCGCATGGACTGGGAGCTCGGGTAGTCACCACAGCTACCTCCCCGCTGATCTTACGGTCTACAACCAAATCGTGCCACCGCATGTTTCACAGGTCACCGCATTGCGCTCATCCTTACCCGACCTCTCCCTGACCATTGCGTTGTATGAGCGTCTCTACGATCTCCCCCCACTCTCGCTGGTCGCTGGTCGCCTGAGGCTTCCTGGCATTGTTTTCCCCATCGCCGACCTCATCCTTCTCCCGAAATCTGAATCCCAATCCGATCTCCCTGTTTATCGTGCCACGACACCAATGCTCGGGGACGTAGAGATCAAGACCACATCCGATTTGTCTGGAATGGAAGGTTTACTTCTCATCCATCCCTGGATCAGTCCCCTCCTCGACCAGGATTTCTCGCGCGGCGCGGCTCGGTTTGATCTTGGCGCGCGGGCATTGCGGCTTGTCGCTCGGCTTCGACAACCGTTTGGTGCACTGTTGCTCGCACCGTTGGCGCGTGTCCAATATAGGCGCGTTGCGGCGGATAGTTTGATCATGGTTCGGTTTTGCGAGGAGACGTCGTTGACCGAATTGATAGATGGTATTCGTGCGGTCGATATACAGTAGGTTCACATCGATGACTGGACTGTTGACGCGATACAACCACGCTATCCCCCGCCTTGGTGAGATTCGAGCAGTTACCTTCGTAGTCTAATTATTCCTTCGTTGTACTGCAAGGTTGCAATCCGTTCTGCTCCCTCCGAATCCCTGGGCTTGAATCCCTTCGTTAGCGTACCTACTTATTGATCGGAGCGCACCTTGTCAATGTTTCCGGGGCACTCTCTTTTGCGGACGTATGACAAGGATGGACAAAACACGAACGAGGTCGGAAGCCACAAGCGGACACCTTGTGACCATCCTCGAGCTCTATGGCTGTTGTGCAGCAATTCCCGTCCACCAACAACTCGTAGGTCGCCATAAGAATAAGAAGTTGTGCATTTGAGCGAGGGCAAGCGCCCAGGATATGAGGTGTGTGTGAATTGTTCAATATGATCGATAAGGAGACAGGTGTAAATACGGCTGGCGTAGGGCGAGTAGGCGACCGCACATTCTTTCTCTGACTCTCCAAGTATGTTTTGACTGATCGCAATCGATGTTCGAGATCTTCATGATCAGTTGCGTTCCTCGTCGATGGGAGACACGTCGTGGGCGGTGGCAAGAAAGGGAAGATTCGACGTTGGCGAGGGGACGCCAATGGACGCGAAGAGTGTTATTCTCAGCATCGCAGTGTCGCGAGATGGAAGGCGGGTCGTGAGCGGAATGGATACTAGTGGCTGGGTGGCGGGTGCGTGCGGTCGATGTCGGATCGGATGACGGGACTCGTCTCTCTCCACTGGCGTGTATATTTATCAATTCCCTCGCATCACCGCGCAAGCTCGCAGAACCTTACTACTACCAAGCAATCCAACAAGGGCACGACCAGAGTTACCAGACGGACACAGTGGCCACGGCCACGTCACGGTATCCGGCGGGTGTCGCCGCTCTACCGTAGAGGCTGTTCGGGTGTATGAGTCACTGAGCACTCCGGGCTCTGTAATGTTGTCCCGTTCGTTCACAGACGTGGCAGCCGTCTTTCAACTCCGTTATGGGAATGCAGCAGAATGCAGTCTCATGGGGTCAAGTCGCTCTCTTGACCTAACCCGTCCAAGCGGCCTCATCGCGGATCTGGGGCTATAGCTACACGCTACCTCAGGCTCTACTGCGTTTGGCAATTTTTTCAGTTAACACTCTGCACCCCCACAGCGTCTAGAAGCCATTATTAGGCCAATGTATTCTAACTATACCGAAGGTGCTTGGAGACCCCCTAAACACCTGCCACACCCTTTCTTTCCCTCACGTCACACATCGCCGCGCGGTCGCAGACCTTACCGATACCGTGGCAGGCCTAGAGATATTCATGGTTCTATGAAACCTTTTGCGAATCCATTCAAGCGATAGGGAGCTATTCGATGCGGCAAGTCTCTCAGTCACTTCTGCCACTGTCAGGTCGGAGGTCAAAATCCGTCCAGTCGCGCGGTGTGCCCTAGACGCGGTTACTATTGTGAATCGTATGGTATAAAGCTTGTTCGAATCGCATGAACTTGTCGTTGCTTGTGCCCCTGCAAAACAGCACCATCACGTTGCGATCATGGGGTTCCACGTCCTTGATGTGCTCTTTGCCGGTTCGGCGCTGTACGTCGTTGTACGTCTTATCCAGTGGGGAAGGAGCGTGCCGCTCCCACCTGGACCACCTGGATGGCCGCTTATTGGAAACTTGTTCGACTTTCCGGCAGATGCTCCGTATAAAATGTTCGGAGCCGTGAGCAACAAATATGGCAAGTGCATGCTCGCTTCATATACAGTGCATGCATCGCTCATTGTACGCCAGGTCCTATTATATCCCTCGGAGTGATGGGCACACAATACGTCGTGCTCAACTCCGTCGACACCACCAAAGACCTACTCGAGAAGAAGAGTGCCATCACGTCGAACAGGCCACACCCTACGATGGGATGTGACCTCGTCGGCTGGGGTAATTCCACGGGCTTTCTGCAACACGGTGACATACACCGAAAGCATCGCAAGCTCTATCATCGGTATATTGGTACCAAGAGTAGCCTAGAGGCATTCCACCCTGCCGAAGAAGCGGAAGCGAAACAATTTGTACGCAATGTGTTGAAGAACCCTGATGATCTGCTCGCGCATGTTCGCAGGTGCGGTGCTGATTTTGTGTCCTATGTGGTCGTGCTGAAGTGACATATCTCGGGCAGAACGGCCGGCGCAGTGATATTGAAGATCTCGCATGGTTATACTGTCAAGGACGATGGCGATCCACTGGTGGAGATGGCTGACAGAGCTATGCGTAACGTTTCCGAGGTCATGATCCCGGGAAGATTTCTAGTCGACGTTCTTCCGATCTGTACGTTCCTTCACTCTGTTTGATTCATTTCAGCCGCTTGAAGGGTTCCGGTAGTGCGATACTTGCCCGAGTGGTTCCCTGGATGTGGGTTCCAAAAAGATGCCAAGCGGTGGCGAAAAATGTTGAACGAGGCAGTCAACACGCCATACGAGTTTGTGTTGGAGAACATGGTATGTTTTCTCTTCGCAATCGTGATGCCTGTACGCTGATGTCGAGTTAGGCAATGGGCAATCCCGCGCCATCGTTGACGTCGCAACTGCTTCAGGAAGCCGTTACTCCTGAGGACGAAGATGTTTTGAAGCGGGTTGCTTTTGGGGTGTACCTGGGTGTGGTTTCAAAGTATCGCTCTCAAATCCGTTTCACTTACGTTGAGCGTGGATCTATGATCTATCAGGTGGGTCTGACACGGTGAGTTGGATTTTTCGTCTACAAGTGAGTCACAGCGAAACGAGCGCATCGACGTCAGACACCGTCCACATTATCCGCATTTTTCCTTGCCATGACAATGTACCCCGAAATTCTCAAGAAAGCGCAGTCAGAAGTAGATTCCGTCGTCGGGCACGAGAGACTTCCGACCGTGCAGGATCGTGAGGCACTTCCGTACGTGAACGCAATCTGTAGGGAACTTCTTAGATGGCACGTGGTGATTCCACTTGGTACGTGTCTTCCCGAATGCGTGGTTCTAGTCTGACCGGAATCTATCTAACGCTAGCGATGCATGTCACCACGAAGGACGAGATCTACAATGGATACCTCATCCCCGAGGGGACGTATCTCTTCGGGAACATCTGGTTCGTGGCCGGCGAACGGCGGTGATTATCCGGGATCTAATGTTTGGTGCAGGCTCATCTTGTCCGACCCGGAAACATATCCCGATCCGGATGTGTTTGACCCCAAGAGGTTCCTTGGCGAGGATCAACAGCCCGACCCGCGTGAGGCGTGTTTTGGATGGGGAAGGCGGAGGTGTCCAGGTGCGCTCCTGGCGGAGTCGACGATCTTTATCTGTGTTGCGATGGCACTGGCAACGTTGGATGTCTCGAGATGTCTCGAGAATGGTGTGGAGTGCGTGCCGAGGTATGATGTCGAGGAGGGGTTTTTGCGGTAAGTTTCCGGGGTTGTTCTGATGTGGCTCTGTTCATGACTCGATTCGCAGGCATGTCAAGCCGTTCAAGTGTAGGATTGTACCGCGATCAAAGGCAGTGGAGGATCTCCTTCACACTTGATCCGCTTCGATGTGCTGGTCAGTAGATTGGATACGATGGTGATGCCACCTGCTATGTAGGGGGGACCGCAAGTCATAGATCAGAGGGCGGGCGAAAGGGAAAGGAGTTGAATCTGATGAAGTCTAGGCTTTTCTATATGTACATTGTCACTTGCTTAGAACTAGTTTAGTAAAGCTTCAAGTTCGACTTTGGTCCAAACATTTATCCATTGTTCTAAACACGCGCGCAAAATGACATAAAGAGGTGCTCACTGCGTACAGGAACTCCGTGGCGACGCTTCATGGCTCTGAGAGCCAATGATCCGACCCTGTTGCCTCGCATTTTCCACCGCGGGCCACGTGCCACACCTTTCCGGCGTCGTCGTTTGCTACATTGCGATCAGGTGGCTTTTCGCAGCCCTCAAGTCCCCGTGTTGCCGACCCTGTTGAGCTGGTTCACGTGCCGCTCCATGCCCACTCGAAGCGAGGGCGCACCGTGCACGATGCAGAAATTCTGCAGCTTGCAGTAGGTCCGGTCGCTTGTTGTGTAGATAGAAATTTCGACTTGCGAGAATGTGGGTTCATTGGGCTGCCACCTGTGCGAGAACTTGCGACACCGATGCTATGGGGCGGAGAGATCAAGGCCACGGACGACCTGTCTTGGATGGAAGGTTTACTCCTCATCCATCCCCTGGATCAGTTCATCGACCAGGGTTTATTGTACGGCGGTGCTGCTCAGTACGGATATGACACGCGCTCAGGAACGCCTTCAACAATTCGTCCCTTGCTGACGTTCACTGGAATGGACATTCCAATGCAAACAACATGGCGTTAAGAAGCTAGCGATGGGATTTGTGAGAGAAGAGGTGTTGCAGCGGCGGCGTCCAGGGTCGGTGGGAGTGCGGACAGAGGAAGTCCGGGATTCCTGGGGATGGGAGCAAAGCGTTGGCGGCGCCGTGTGACCCGCCGCCCACCCGCCCGCCTCAAAATACGTCGAGCAGCCGGCCGCTGGTGACCCATCCTCGCTCGCCCTACCTCCGCTCGCCACTACCCCAAACTCGCCCTCACCACCCTCGTGTCCACCCACCCTCGCTTGCACACCCTCGCCCTCACCCAGTCTCACCCTCACCCTCACGGCTCGCTCGCCCCTCCCCACTCAGACTCAGCGACAGTGCAACGCACACGCGATTGCGTGCGTCGTGCTGTCGCTGAACCGGAGCCTGGCCCTCGCCCTCTCGCCCTCCCTGCTTGGCGACGGTACGACACGCGGACGATTGCGCGCGTCGTGCCGTCCTCGTCCTCACCCTCGCCCTCACCGCGTTACCGCCTGCGCCTGCACTTGACCCGAACCACCCGTCGGTGCAACGCACGCCATCGACCGCAAGACACCCACAGCCTCCTTCGCTCCCGCTCACTTTCGTATGACACCATCACCTGCGAGGAAACACAGCAGCTGGGGTACGATTTGCTCCAAGCATCCGATGCCTAACTTTTGTCGCCGATAGTCCTGATTTCATATTCTGAGTAGGTCAGTACTGTACATGAACTACTAGGCCATGCTCTGCCGAACGTTGTACGGCTCTGTAACAGTACTGATACCGATGACTTCTTTCGTTTGGTTGTGATACGTCACCATGCTATTTACCATCGGAGCCGAGAGCAGAACGGAACCAAGGACTCGGAACAACTTGTGCGTAGGACAAAACAGGTTGTACTACAGGTTTTCAAGATCACTATACAACTTCTGGAAAGAAAGTACGGCCGTCGCGTCGAGTGTTTACAACACCAAGTTCAACTAAGTATGCACTGAAAGCAATAAACAAAATGGCCAGCCTGCACCGCCGCCCGTCGCATCATCACAATTGTCAAATGAACATTGCCCGTGTCGGGTACGGTCGTCCATTAAATCCCGCCATCCTGTGGGGCCAGAGATACAGCCAATGGCAATTGGACACCCCGGTCAAGTTCGCCGTCAACCATCGGAGCCATAACTGCAAACACTGGCTGCCGCGAAATCCGTTCGGCCTTGTCCGTCATTGCGAATTCGAACTTGCCCACCAATGTCAAGAGGAATGCTTGGATCTCGATGACGCTGTTAGTTTGCAATCAGTGATAGGCTCCTTGTTACGAAATAAAATATGGAATTACGCAAAGCGCCATCCCAGGCACGCCCGGGCGCCACTGGTGAAAGTCAACCTGTTAAGATAGCACGTATGTTGGTGAATGGTTTAGAACGCAGAGAGAAGAGGCTTACAAATGCGAATATACGCCAATGCCAGGCAATTTCTTGTCGCCCATCGCGCCATCCAACCAGCGATCGGGGTTGAATTCATGCGCATCCTCACCCCAGAGATCTTTATCACTGCGATACCACGTTCAGTAACCCATCTGAAATGTGTTCATGTGACGGCAGAACCCACCGATTGTATGCGGCAATGGATATTGTAATTTCGGTGCCTTTGGGAACATGTACTTCGTTGATCATATCTCCGGATTCCGTCAGAATTGGCTTAGAAAGCGGAAGGATTTCATCTTGAAGGGCCATTCGATAGACCCGGGGGGCTACCGGGTGGAACCGTAATCCTTCCTGTGAGGGGGTAAGGTGAATCGAGACGGCACTTGCCAAGGGGACACCAATACCTTGATCGCAGCATTCAAGTAAGGCATAGCATCCAATTCTTGAGTATTGAGTTGTGAATCGCCGCGTGCATGAGCAGTCGCCACTGTCTTCCTTATCTCATCTCGTAGCCTGGACTGAACTTTGGGGTTCCGCGCAAGCTCCAGTAATATCCAAGCAATGGTAGTTGAGGTAGTCTCATGACCTCCCATTAGAATCGTACTGTATATGACGTATTTATGATCTTCAATGATGAGAAAAGGGTGAGAATCTTGATCAAACCTACCGCATCTGCGCTACCAACTCTTCTTCGGATAGCTTTAACTTCGCGTTTGCATCCATGTTGGCCTTGACTGCGAGATATCAACAAGGCTGACCGGTAATGAGAAATGTAATGGTAACACACCGAGGAGGGTAAAGATATCCTGATTACCCTTTCCTTGTAAAAGAGCGTTCGCCTTCTCCCGTACCAATTCCTTTGCGAAATTGGTGACCATGATGGTCACATCACGCGCGCGTGCAAGCCGGGGGTTTCTACCATTCTCGATCATCCATTGGTATATCCGCACCGGGATGTGCTTCGAGGCCGCTTGTATGAAGATTTGATTTGCCGGAGGCAGACCAAAAACATCACCACTGGAATGAGGTTATGCGACAACCCAAGCAAAATTATAGGGGCAACTGACAGATAATTTTTGTACTTCTTTGCCAGGGGATGCGAATCGTCTTCGATGGTACCCAATTGGACATCAAATGCAGCTATTGAGATGGTGCGCAATTTAAACTTATATTTCAGGGGGAAAGAAAAACGAGCATACCATGGCCGATTGCATCTAATGCTCCACGCGAGAGCCAAGGTACAACGTTGATGACAACACCTTCTCCGTTACTACTTCCAATGGTTTCCAACCATTTTATACTTATAGACTCGGCGCAATCCTTGAAGATCGGCAGGTATGCTTTGGATTCTTGCAGCCCAAACCCGGGAAGTAATATGCTCCTGTGTCGTTTATGGTCCTCGCCTATTATGTGGTTATTTCAAACGAAAATTTGAAAGGATGAGAACTACCCTCAGCCCAGGAAATCCCCTTCCCATTTATCATTCGCGCGATGACACGAATATTGGGCGGCCCCGAATAATTATATGCCGATGTGCTCAATATTTTCTGCAAAGCTTTCGGGTCCGTGATCATGAGTCGATCTTCCTGCAGTTTGTTGAGACGTAGTTGAGGGTGGCACCGATACGAGATAGCAGAGTGAGTAGACGTACTCCGAAGACACTCTTGAAGCGAACGACGTTGCCATACTGACTCTGCCATGCGAAGTCCGCTTCACCAGATGGACGTTGGAGAAGCTCGAGCAAGTTACCTAACAGTGACAAGGAAGTATTTAACGGCCAGGAACGGGGAAAGGACTCTACCGAGGAAGAACGACGGCGACTTGGGCCCGCGGATCATGGACAAAGATGGGCGAGTGAAACGCTTGAACAGCGCATAAAGAAGACCGAGAGTGGTTAGCCCCACAGCTGCAGAAGAAGTGATCATCGCAGGGAGTCTGAGGGAGAAATGACCACGGACAAACACCTGCAGAGGGTGCCTTTATAAATGATTCGGACTCGGATATCCCGACACAATGGCATCTTGGGTAGTAGTCCTGGCCCGCTCGGTTGTTACTGTGTCCTTCGTTTTCGTTTCATAGTATCACATCGTATCAACACGTATCATTTCCCTTATCTTGTCCAGGTTGACGTGGTGTCAGCCGACGTGAGCGCCCGTGCTCCAGTGGCATTTCGAGTACAGACATCGTTCCAGCGGTGCGTCCGTGTTCCTTGAGAAGGCCAATGGGATCAGCATCGCGTGGGGTTCCCATTCCAGCCACCCAAGTAAGTACCTCTGGACGTTTCAGACCCGTTTAAGGTGGCAGGACGTGCACGTTCAGGGGTTGTGGCGAGCCGAAGCTGACAAGGGGTTGCAGGTCGGAGTCGGACCCAAAATGATAGTGTACACATACTATCATGATAGTACATGATTAGCTCGTCGAAGGCTCTTACACTCCATACTAACCCTAACCTTATTTCGTGATCGTAAAATTTGGCCGTTGCTGGTCCGAGTTTGACTTGGTCGACCGTGACCAACCGACCAATACTAATCTACCCCAAGGGATTGGCATGACGATGCTACCCAGTTTCGTGCGTGCATCGTGCCATCGAAACACTTGCTCAGCTTGCTTCCGAACCCAAAACGTTCGTGGCAAAGCGCCACATCCGTGGCAACCCCCGCTACGGCGACGCCCGGTCTAGTCACCATGCGTCACACAATGATAAGAACTGGCAGCCGTGGCTTTACCACTCACAAACTTGGGAGCGCCTTCAAGTTGGGATTCACACTCGGGAGTACTACTACTATCACTGGTCGCTCAGCTGACTGTTTCGACCCCACTATAGAGAGCCCTCGACTGATCACGCAAAGCCCTTTGTCACTTTTGGCTGGGATCGACCAGGTCGCAGAACGGTGTAGCTAGATATGTGGAACGTCCGAGACTAACCACAACTTGAAGAAAACCAAATGGCAACCCCAATGTGCCTCCAAGCGCCCCAGAGCAAAGGCGCCCCGCATGCGGCCTCCCCCGGCCCGCCCAGCTCCTACTGCACCTGGAGGGGACGAGTGGCGGGCGTCGACTCGGACGGCACGCTCAGTCCGTCGGCCCCACAGTAGACATTTTCGTGCAATATATCGATGTTGGCCAGAGCCCGGCCACGCCCAAAAGGAAACCGCGTTGGACGGCCACCCGAGCACCCGCCACCTTTGAAAGGTCAGGGAGAACACGCCCGCTCGATTTCAGGCCTGCGATACATGGCTCCGCCTGTCAGATCGCCCGTCGAGAGGGGTCAGTTTGCGGATCCGTTCCTTGGTTTGAAGTGAACCAACCGAGCGTGCGGTGATCAATGACTTGAGTGGAAAGAACGGGACGATGTAAGGATAGATCGGGTTGCAAATCGCCCGTCAATTATAGAAGGGGATGGTCGCGTCACGGAGGCGTTGGAGTGTTTTCGACAAATGCAGAACGAGCTACCAGAGGACACGAGTGCCGACAACGGGCGAGTGCATTGGGAACTCGGTAAGAGGTTCCAACTGCGACATAGACGGGGCTAATTCAACAAATTTTCAGACTTTCGAAGACGTTGTGTTGAGAAGCTGGAGATGCTAGGCGACACCTCGATGGACTCTAAGAATTACGACGAGGCGATCCAACGGTGCTCCGACGCATTCACACTCGATCCTACGAATCAACGTGATATTCTCCTCAAGCGAAGCAAGGTGCGAGCAGTCATGGGTTCGTGGGAGGAGGCATTGATCGATGCTGACAAGGTATGGACTGTATTTCCTGTACATCAGACGGGCCTGAGTGTTCCGTACTGTCCAGGTTATCGAGCTCGACCCGTCATCGCATATAGGGTATGAGGGGAAGCATGCTGCATTACACGGCCTGGGGCGTCATAGCGAAGCGCTGGAGGCATTCAGCATGATGCTCTCAATGCTCGAACAATCTCTCGATCCACACATTCGTGCTAAATTATGCTGCCAATATTGCAGGCAACAGAGTTTTTAATGGTTTTTGGACAGAGGTTCGTCGTCAATATGTCGACGCAACTGCCACAATTCGAAATGTGGTTCAGCAGACTATCTGCCGCATGCCCCGTGTCCTCATCGACACCGTCACCGGACGTCTCTATGATAAAGCACAAGCAGCAGCATTCGAGGAGCTCCCGATCTTCGATGAGCTGCGGTCTTCAATGACGACTCTACTCGACCAGTCACGTATCAAGAAAGAAGTGAGGAAGTTCTACCAATACGTGATGCTGTCGCACAGGTGGCAACCCAATGAACCCACGTTCCAGATGGTTGAGAATACCTCGATCTACGAGCTACCGGAGTCTCCCACGATTCACAAGCTGCTGAAATTCTGCGAGCTTGTGAGCTCTCTCTGCTTCCAGTGGGCATGGAGCGACACTTGCTGCGTGAACCAGCTCGTCAAAGGGGTCCAGCAAGAATCATTGGTCGCCATGGTCGTCCACCTTCTCGGTGTGCTGTCAGAGTCGCAGGAGCTGGGCTGTCTTTGGAGGAGCATCTGGAACACTCGCGGGTGGACATACCAAGAATACATTGCTTCGAAGATTGTCCAATTCTACACCGAAGACTGGAAGCCTTATCTAGGCTTGGACACCTTCAACCGCAAGGAATCACCCGTAATTCTTTCGGAGATGGAGCAAGCAATGAGCTTTGCCACACAAGAGTTGGCCACCCTTCGTCCAGGCTTGGACAGGGCGCGCGAGAAGCTCTATTTAGCTTCTATGCGTCAAACGACACGCGAGGAAGATACTGCATACTCGTTGTTCGGCATCTTCAATGTTGTGATCCCGGTCATATATGGCGAGGGCAACCAAGCAGTCGGTCGCCTGCTGGAGCATATCCTGACACATTCGGATAATGTCACTCTCCTGGCTTGGACGAGTCACGAGATGGAAAGTGGGTCGTGAGTGGGACATATAATGGCGTGGTGCCGGTGTGGAATGCGAAGAGCCACTCAAAAGTGACCGAGTTCAAAGCACACAACGATTGGGTGCGTGCAGTCGACGTCTCACCAGATGCGACGAAAATTGCAACCGGATCGGATGACAATACTGCCTGCGTCTTGTCAGTCTCTGGCGAGTGACTGCTCGGCCCCTTCAAACACAACGACTCCGTGGTCGGGGTCAAGCTTTCGCCAGACGGACGCCTCATCGCCACAGGCACGGTGTTTCGCGACTCTGTTCGGGTCCACGATAGTCAGAACGGCCGCCGCCTCGTCGAGTTCCCCATCCAAGTCACCTCGTTGAACCAATCCCTCGCCTGGGCGAGCGATAACAAGCAGCTCTTTGTCTTATCTCGCGACGACATCCACTGTCTCGACGTGTCTACCAGGAAGACGCTTTCCCGATGGCCCAGCGGGGATGCCAAATGCATCGCCCTGGCAAGCAACGGCACATTCATCGCAGCCTCCACTTCATCCTCGGTCTCATTGTGGGACATTCCGACGCACAAGAAAATCAAGTGTGCCATTCATCATACATCTTTGATCGAATCCATGGCCCTCTCATCGAACTACGACCTTGTGACCGTCGGAAGGAAAGACATCACCATTTGCAATCTCTGCGACATGCTTCCTTCACGATACTGCGACGTTGTAAGTTCATTTGCATCAAATCTCCACTGAATGAAATGACATCCTAACGACAAACTACTTTTTTGACAACCACAGCGGTTCCGTGAGTTGGACATCTCAATTGCGTTCGTTTGTACCCTGACTCGGTTCATTGACATCCACCTCCAGTAGATAGCAAAATCGCGCAACTCGAGAAAACCGTCCGAGTACTCCGTCACGAGCTCTCCACATCCCAACGCACAGCCGATCGACAAAGGGATACCCTGAACGAGACCATCACATCACTACATGCAGACCTTCATACACAGGAAACGGATTCAGGTGTGATTCCAGACACCATTCCTCGCGCTTCGCTCACTGGTTGTCTGTTATTCAAGTCCATCGAACGAAAGAAATAGCGGATCTCGAGAAAACCGTCCAAGAACTCAGTAACCAGCTTGCCACGTCCAATTAAAACTTCAATGAAACCGTCCATTCCCTTCGTGCCGATCTTCACGCAGAGCAACAATGTTCCAGTACGTTTATTGCCGCCTTGACTTGCGCTTCATTGAGATCCACGTCCGTTAGACAGCAAAACCACACATCTCGAATGCACTGTCCAGGAACTCAACGTCCAACTCAACGACTCCCACCACAAAGCTGATAGCCTCATGCAGATCATCCGTGCACACGAGCAGATACATCAATGTGAATCTCTCTATGTTCAAGGACACATATATGATGCTGCAGAATCTCTTCTCGCGATCGCGAATACTGTAGGCGAGGATTTGCGAGCCAACAAGACAATCATCGACTGGCTCGCTGGTGAGTTTCAGCGCCGCACATCGAAAGAGAGTATTCGACCGCAGTCATTAGAGTTTACGCACCGATGCGCCACGAAGCTGGAAAAGATTGGAGACGAGGCCTCGAATGCCGAAAAACACGAAGCAGTTTTCGCCTACTCTATTGCGTTGTCGCTCAGTTCATCCACCTCGCCCACCGTCCTAATCAAATGGGCGAGGATAATGTCGGTTCGCGGCTCAATGAACGAGGTATTGAGTGCTGCTGCCAAGGTATGCTTTACATGACATTCCGAAGCCCGTGACTGACTCTTGTTCTGTTCAGTTCAAGCTTTCAAGGTTTGTCATCTACCGCGTGATTTGTGACATGCTGGAAGGGGACGGCCGAGTTATGGAGGCAATTGAATGTTTCCGACGGATGCAGAGCGAGCTCTCAGAGGACACGAGTATGCACGATGAGCGAACGCAATGGGAGCATGGTGAGTGGTTGCAATGGCGACGTAGGCTGGGCTAATTCAAGCACCTCCCTCAGATTTTCAAAGACGTTGTGTCGAGAAGCTCGTGAAGCTGGGTGACACCGCGATGGACTCTAAAATTTACGACGACACCATCAAACTGTACTCCGACGCATTGGCACTTGACCCGACGAATCGATGGGATGTTCTTCTCAAGCGAAGCAAAGTGCGAGCGGTCATGGGTTCGTGGGAGGAGGCATTGATCGATGCTGACAAGGTATGAATTGTGTATTTCACGTCACATCAAACGGGCCTCAATGATCTGTGTTATTCAGGCCATCGAGCTTGAACCATCATCCCATCATGGGTACGAGAGGAAGCACGCTGCATTACACGGCATGGGGCGTCACAGCGAAGCATTCGAGGCATTCAAGGCCATGATTTCGAGGCTCGAGGAGTCTCCGGATCCACACATTCGAGGTGGGCCGTTGTGTCAATATTGCGCAGAACAACGCATACTGATCGATATCACCTGGAGTATATCCTGACACGTTCAGATAATGTCACCCTTCTCGCATGGACCGGGAGCTCTGGTAGCCACCACAGCTACCTCCCCGCCGATCTTACGGTCTACAACCAAATTCTGCCACCGCATGTTCCACAGCCCCTCGAGACAGCGGAGATGGATGGCATGGTCACGGGATTGCACTTATCCTTACCCGACCTCTCCCTGACCGTTGCGTTGTATGAGCGTCTCTACGATCTCCCCCCACTCTCGCTCGTCGCTGGCCGCCTGAGACTTCCTGGCATTGTTTTCCCCCTCACCGACCTCGTCCCTCTCCCGGAATCCGAATCCGAATCTGCGTCTGATCTTCCTGTTTATCGTGCGACGACACCGATGCTCGGGGACGTAGAGATCAAGACCACAGCCAACTTGTCTGGGATGGATGGATTACTTCTTATTCATCCTTGGATCAGTCCCCTCCTCGACCAGGATTTCTCGTGCGGCGCAGCTCGATTTGATCTTGGCACGCGGGCATTGCGGCTTGTCGTTCAGCTTCGGCAACCGTTTGGTGCACTGTTGCTCGCTCCGCTGGCGCGTGTGCAATATACACGCGTTGCGACAGATAGTTTGATCATAGTTCGGGTTCGCGAGGAGACGTCGTTGACCGAATTGATAGATGGTGTCCGTACGGTCGACATACAGTAGGTTTACATCGATGATTGGATTTTTGACGCTATATTACTTCGTTATCCCCCACCCAGTGAGTGACATCCGAGTAGTTTACTTTGTAGTCTAATTATCATTCTGCATCATGGTTTCGTTGCGTGGAACACTCGCCTCTGAGTCCTTGAGCTCGATCTCAACTCCTCGGTTGGGTGCTTGCGTTTGGTGCAAGTTGCCGCGGCTGTGTGCGAGGCACGAGCGCACAGCCTAGATACAATGGCTGCGGGTGCAGAGTCAGAATTCTCCTGACGTACCACCAGGTCGCACCCTGCAGCGATCCACGCTGATTGGCCCGGGGACGGGTAGACATTGGGGTGGATTAACGACTGCACGGTATTGTATTCGATATTGCTGAGGAGACGTACCCATAGTGGAAAGGCCTGACGGTCGTTTTCCATAGACATTCGACTCTGAATGCTACATTGTTGACCCTATCCGTCCCATGATACGTACGCCGTATGCTCGATGACGACTGAATCAAGTTGCTGTTCCCCGTGCCCACCCAGATGCGAGCATGATTCGCGCTCACCGACAACTCGTAGATCACCACGAAAATAAGAAGGTTGTGCATTTGGGTGAGGGCAAGCGCCCCAGGATATGAGGTGTGTGAATTGATCGATAAGGAGACACAGCAAGAATTGCGTAGCGCGAGCAAACGACCACGCATTCTTCTTCCCACTCTCCAAGTATGTCTTCCAAAGTACGCCTGGGGCCAAAGAATGGTGAGTACGTACGGGAAACGGATGAAAGGACGATATATTCTGACGGGAACCCGAGAGTCGAGTAAAAGTAGTTCCTTGTCCAGCAGCGTTCAGCAGACGGGGGCGAAACGGATCGACATCTATGGTCAAGATACCATATGTGCAGTTGCGTTCCTCGACGATGGAAAGCACGTTGTGGGTGGCGGCAAGGAAGGGAAGATTCGGCGTTGGCGCATAGAAGACGGCCAGGAGGTGGGGACACCGATGGATGCAGAGAGTCCTGTTTGCGACATCGCAGTGTCACGAGATGGAAAGTGGGTCGTTGGTGGGATGGAAATTGGCTGGGTGAGGGTGTGGAATGCGGAGAGCCACTCAAAAGTGACCGGGTTCAAAGGACAATCATACACTCGGCTCACTGCAGTCGACGTCTCACCAGATGGGACGGAAATTGCAACGGGAGCGCAAGACGGGACTGCCTGCGTCTGGTCACTTTCTACTGGCCGGCGACTGCTCGACCTCTTCAAACGTGTCAACGCCGTGCTCGGGGTCAAGTTTTCCCCTGACGGACGCCTCATTGCCACGGCCACATGGGGTCACGACTCTGTTCGTGTGTATGACAGTCTGAACGGCTGCTGCCTCGTCGAGCTCCCAGTCCCAGTCAACTCAACTTCGAACCAATCTCTCGCCTGGGCTAGCGATGACAAACAGCTCTTTGTCTTATCTGAGGACGGTAACATCCACTGTCTCGACGTGTCTACTGGAACGTCTCGATGGTCTATTCACAGCGGCAGCAAATATGGTGCTCAATGCATCGCCCTGTCAAGCAACGGCACATTCATTGCTGCCTGCACTGATTCCTCGGTCTCGTTTTGGGACACTACAACGCGCATGAAAATCGAGTGTGTCATTCACCATACAGCTGACATCGAGTCCATGGCCATATCATCAGACTACGACCTTGTGACCGCCGGAGGCAGGATAATCACCGTCCGCAATCTCCGCGATGCGCTTCCCTCACCATACTGCGACGTGAGTGCATTTGAATCAAACGTCCACTACATGAAATGGCTTCCTAATGACAAACTACTTTTTTGACGTACACAGGAGTGCTCAAGTGCGTTCGTTTGTTCCCTGACTCATTTCATTGACATCCACGTGCATTTAGGCAGCAAAATCGCGCACCTCGAAAGAACCGTCCAAGAACTCCGTCACGAGCTCGCCACATCCCAACGCACAGCCAATCAACAAAAGGATACCCTGAACGAAAAAATAGCGCAACTAGAGAAAACCATCCAAGCACTCCGTAACCAGCTTGCCGCGTCCAATCAAAACGATCTTCGCGCAGGGCAACAAAGCTCAAGTGCGTTTATTGCCATCTTGACTTGCACTTCATTGACATCCACGTCCGTTAGACAGCAAAATCACACATCGAATGCACTGTCCAGGAACTCAATGTCCAACTTAACGATTCCCACCACAAAGCGGATAGCCTCATGCGGATCATCTGTGCACACGAGCAGATACGTCAATGTGAATACCTCTATGTTCAAGGACGCATATACGACGCTGCCGAATCTCTTCTCGCAATCGCGAATACTATAGGCGAGGATGTGAGAGCCGATAAATCAATCAACGACTGGCTTGTTGGTGAGTTTCAGCGTCGCACATCGAAAGAGGGTATTTAATTCCAGTCATCAGAGTTTACGCACCGATGCGCTACGAACCTGGAAAGAGTTGGAGACGACGCGTCGAATGCCGAGAAACAGGATGAAGCAGTTTTTGCCTACTCTACTGCGCTCTCGCTCAGTTCCTCCACCTCGCCTACCGTCCTAATCAAGTGGGCGAGCATAATGTCGGTTCGCGGCTCAATGGACGAGGCATTGAGTGCTGCTGCCAAGGTATGCTTTACATGAAATTCTGAAGCCCATGACTAACTCTCGTTCTGCTCAGTTCAAGCTTCCGAGGTTTGTCATCTACCGCGTGATTTGTGACATGCTGGAAGGGGACGGCCGAATCATGGAGGCAATTGAAGGTTTCCGACAGATGCAGAGCGAGCTATCAGAGGACACGAGTATGTGCGATGAGCGAACGCAATGGGAGCATGGTGAGTGGTTGCAATGGCGACGTAGGCTGGGCTGATTCAAGTACCTCCCTCAGATTTTCGAAGACGTTGTGTCATGAAGCTCGTGAAGCTGGGCGACACCGCGATGGACTCTAAAATTTACGACGACGCCGTCAAACTGTACTCCGACGCATTGACACTTGACCCAACCAATCGATGCGATGTTCTGGTCAAGCGAAGCAAAGTGCGAGCGGTCATGGGTTCGTGGGAGGAGGCATTGATCGATGCTGACAAGGTATGAATTGTGTATTTCGCGTCACATTAAACGGGCCTCAATGATCCGTATGATTCAGGCCATCGAGCTTGAACCATCATCCCATCATGGGTACGAGAGGAAGCACGCTGCATTGCACGGCATGAGGCGTCACAGCGAAGCATTCGAGGCATTCAAGACCATGATTTCGAGGCTCGAGGAGTCTCCTGATCCACACATTCGAGGTGGGCCGTTGTGTCAATGTTGCGCAGAACAACGCATACTGATCGATATCATAGAACTTCGTCATCTGTATGTTGATGCTACATCGAAGATTCGAGAAGTGGTTGGAGAGACTATCCGCGACATGCCACGCGAGCTCATCGACACCACCACCGGTCGTCTCTATGATAAAACACAGCAAGCAGCAGCCTTCGAGGAACTCCCGATCTACGACGAGCTGCGGTCTTCCATGACTATTCGGCTCGACCATGCACGTATTCGGAGAGCGGTCAAGAAGTTCTACCGATATGTGATGTTCTCGCACAGGTGGCAGCTTAACGAACCCACATTCCAGATGGTCGAGAATATCTCGATCTATGGGTTGCCGGCGACTCCAGCCTATAGCAAGCTGAAAAGTTTCTGCGAGCTCGTGCGCACTCTTCGCTTTGTGTGGGCATGGAGCGACACGTGTTGCGTGAACCAGCTCGACAAGGGAGTCCAGCAAGAATCTCTGGTCGCCATGTTCAGGTGGTATCGTGGCGCGTCCCTCACGATAGTCCACCTACTCGGGGTCCTGTCAGAGTCGCAGGTGGTTGGTTGTCTTTGGAGGAGCATCTGGAACACTCGCGGGTGGACGTACCAAGAATACATTGCTTCCGAGGTTGTCCAATTCTACACCGAGGAC
>JBBPNE010000462.1:0-20542 GCA_038090735.1 Xerocomellus amylosporus | reverse complement strand
CAATAGGACTGCGCCTGGAGGACATGCACAATCATTGTAGAGCGCAAAGCTGACATCGACGTACGGAATCGCAGCGTCGCTGCAGTCGACGACGGAGCTTGCCTTGTCAAGCGTTTCCGTCTGATTCGCTCGACGCAACCGATCCAGATCTTTACGCAAGGAATGGTATTTGTGCTTTGTCGATTCCACCTAAACCCGCACGTCAGACGCGGTCCGCGGTCGCACTCGTCTTGCACGACCTACTTTACTACAAAATCACGCGTCTTGGATCAGCACGCGATCCAGCGAAGCCAGCGACGGGGAGACGTGTGACTGACCATCTCCAGAGGGCGTTCAGCTTATCGTAGTGTACTCGGAACGCTTCCTCGTTTCTCATCGCGTTTTCTTTCTCGTTGCGCCGCGCCAGTTCTGAATTTTGGTATTTGAGTTGCGCAGCTTCGAGTTTCAGGGTGAGGCGATCGCGGACGTCGTCCCTCGCAGCAGCGAGTTCGGAGAGCTGATCCGCCTGCGAGAGCAATTTTCTCTGCGCTCCTAGCAAGGTGGACAGGAGGAGGTAACTAACCCCGAGCGGGGTGTGCTGAAGAGACCAATCAGTCGGTTTGCGAACGGGTCCCCGGGGGGCGATCACGCACCGGGCTGCTGTGTGGCTGCGCGTTGTGGTACGCATCGCACAGGTCGACGACCCTCTCCATTTCCTCGACGGTAGCGCCCCCATCGGCAGTCTTTGCAATGTCGTCCAAGAGACGCTGAACTTGCGCATCGACCTGCGGTGCGACCGTCGTCGAACTCGGCGTGTCGCTGTCCACGCGGAGTTTGCGGATATCCTGGGGCGAGAACTCGTCGCGACAGAGGGGACATTGAGGTTGCATCCAGTCGAGACATCTAGTATCGTTTTCTCAGTCCGTATTCTTTTGGAGTGGTCGTGGGAGGATGTGGTGTGTCTCGTGTGGACACTTACGCTCGACAAAAGATGTGACCGCAGGGGATAGCGTGGGGCACGCCTGCCGCATCCATGTAGCTCTCCATACAGACATCGCACGTCGAGTTGGGACCGACTATGAGCATGATCGAGGAGGGAGAGGGAGAGAGCGGAGGTCAAGAATCGAGACGGGTGGGGACGGATTGATATAGAGATGGGGGGGCATACGGCGCATGTTGGGCTGTGTGGAGTCGAGATCTTCGAGTGTTCATTCCAGGGCACACACGAGGCAACCCAACAAGGTGATAGTGAAGGCCCTCGAGTCATGAAATGTGAACTGCCATCGGGTCGCTCCATCCACTTGCAAGTCTTAGAGGCGTTTGTTTGGCAAAAGCTTTAGAATCAAACAAACCTCTCCCCACGTGACCTCCGCTCAAGAAATTCTTCCGGCCATTCGTGCGTACAACAGCCATGGCACTCTGCCTATCCAAGCGTTTCCTCTGCGCCGCGCCAGAACCCATATATACGTGCGCCCGCTCGCACTCGACCTCTCCCTACGGCCGGTCTCACATCCAAAAGAAACAGACCCGCTCCCTCCCCGCCCCCGTCGTACCCCACTTCCTCCAGCACGTCACCCGTGCCGACGGATCCACGTTCACGCACTGGACGACGTCCCCACGGTCCAAGATCATCCTGACGCGTGATACGACCAACCATCCGCTCTGGAACGCGACGGAACGGGTGAGCGGGGCATCTTCGGAGAATAGCCAGGACGAGGAGGAGGAGGGGACGGGTCGTATGACGCGGTTTAAGAAACGGTTCGGCGAGGAGATTGGGGCGGACCAGTGGCTCGAGTTGCAGGCAGGTGTGGAGGGCGAGAGGGAGCCGGCGATGGCCAAGGAGAGACCGACCAAGGGAGCCGGTGCGAAAAAGAAGTGAAGTGAACCAGGTCGGTCCCGTTTGCGTTTGCAACTGGGGCAATGGGTCTTATCTCACTCGCAGTTCGTCGTCGCACTGGACACCCTGACATACGTGCGTTGATGTTCGTTCGAAACCCAGTGAGAATATATAAGAAAATGGGAAATCTATCCCTTCTTGTTCTCGTCCGACCCCGACTTTTTGTCGTTTGTCCATCCCAACGCGCCACCCACCCTCAAACCCGTACTGCTCTCGATCCCCTCTACTACACTCCTCGCACCCTTGCCCAATTCATGCTTTCCCTCCCTGTATTTCTCTCCGAGCATGCCCAACGCCATGCTCGTATGTGCGACGCTAGTCCGCCTGATCTCGCCAACACGCGGTGCGTATCTGTCCTCGAGATCTTCGACCCAACCGCCCACACGGCCCGCCGTGCGCGGCAGGAAATACGCAAACGCGCCGACAAAGGACAGCGGTGGGAAGAGGAACCGCACCGGCAGTGAGCGAGCACGAACGACGACAGACGCCGTCAGCGCGGATATACCCGTGTAGAGCAGGCCGGGGTTGAGGGGCTCCGCGGGATCCCGGAAGGATTTCAGACGCGCTACAAGAGACAGGTGAGAGGCAGCGTCGTAGAGTCGTGAGGGAAATGGACGTACATTCGACGGCTTCTTCGACGTAAATCCATCGGTCTATCACCCCCTGCACTTGTGTTCGTGCACCCGTGTAATACCCACACGCTTCCCGTCTAACTTGTCCAATGCGTAGCTCGAGCGGCGAAGGCGTGTCGAGAAGGAGCAATGTCGGCGTAGGACTCGGGTATATCGAGAGCTGCCAGAAAGAAATAGACGTCAGCGAGATTTTTTTTTCTGTAAATGGGTCCACGAACGGCACCTTTTCCGGAAGGTCTGCAAAAACGGTCTTGGGTGGTTCATGGTCGACCACGATCGGAACCACGTTGGCCTCCGAGGTGGCGCTCTGAGCTGGTACGTCCGGCACTACGTCTGCTGGCGAACTTTGGTCTCCGCTGTTACTGGTATCAGCAACGATTGTCCCGACCACACCAGCCGAAGCCAAATATGCTCTCCGCGAAGCACGAAGCTGGGTCCAGGTAAGTATAGTGACGAGGTAAACAGGGGTTGTACTGACTGTATGCCTGCGAAACATTGTATGGGTTGATTCGTACCGTTGTTGTGCTCGGAACCCGGGCTGTACTAATGAACCTCTGGGCTCCTGCACAACGATGGTTTGGCGGACAGAATCGTGGGAGATTTTCAGTAGGCTGTCTCTACTCACTGTCCGGCACTCCACTAAATACACAACATTTTCGCCATTTTATTATACACATCCTAGCTCTCGTACTATACCTACTAATCTGTGAACTTGAACGAAGAAAAATAATGCAGTAGTTAGTCGTTGTCACGCCAACCCTCACTCGCCGAGTCGCCGAGTGTGTGCCGAAGCGGAGCTTCAAATACGATCACTCTTGGTTGACGCGTCTGCGCATCGTAGGGTGCGGTCGCTGGCGATGACGCGGACGGGCCGTCGAGAAAAACGATATTCTACCAGGGAGGGTCGGGAGTACTATGAGTCCAACATGGAGTTTGCTGTCGAGGACCTCGATGATGGAAAATACCGCACCGTCAAAGAGGCCGCGACTGCCTGGGGCCCGGGGGGTGAGCAAGTCACCCAAAATCTCGGGCGACCTAACGTTGCATCACAGGTTGCCTACAGCACGCTCTACGGACGCGTAAACGGTACGCACAAGGCCCGCAACGAAGCCTACAAGCACTTGTGGCTTCTCGACGAGGATGAAGAGAATCTCGTGAACGAATGGCTTGACCTGTATTCGGACACGGCCACTCCTCGTGAATTACGCGCCTATGTGTTGGAGCTCACTGGAAAGCTCCCGGGAAAGCGCTGGCATCAGAACCACCTCAAACGGCACAACAAAACCTTGAAGCCGCGCCGTCGTCACCCGAAATGGTAGATCCAAGTCGAGCGAACGAGTCGCCGCGCGGTTTAGCGGGCTTTCTTGGTGGTTCAAGAAAACGCATTCCGGTTCCTCCGAGTCACCAGTTGAGCCGTCGACGCCGATGCTACCAACAGTCTTCCGCCTCACAAGTGATGCATTTGTTCCAAATCAGACCACGGTTGCATGTCTCATACATTCCTTACACGTTACATATGCCCTTTAATTAGATACAATACATATACCACTCATACAGTAGCTTAAACAACGTGACATTTATACCCGAGGCCGGAGTTGAATTCAGCGCCGTGAAGCAGTCTGGTGACCAGCCCGTACTACGAGGCAAGCCGTCGATTTTCCGTGTTTCAGTTCCCCCCCCCCCTCCGACTGACTAGTCTTACTTGCCTTTGTATCTGTATTTGCCCGGGTCCTGGACTCGTCTTAATCTTATGAATGCATACTGTGTTTTCTCCGCCCAAGCAAGGTTTCGTCGGCAGTTCCCGAGTTACAGTAGTACGTAAGCTGTCGAGCAGACTCGACTTGGGACTCCGATTCTTCGCAACAAATGCCACTGCCAGTCTCAAAGGGCTCGTCAGAAAGCTTGCAAATGAACACACTATTATCTAACCCAGAGCATCCTGCGACGATGGCCACAACACCCCCCACTTCCAACCCAGACGTCAGCCACAATGACCGAGTCAGCTCCCCTCCCCACAATAACCCAGTCAATCTTGGCGATCGGTCCCCGCACCCACAGAAACGCACTCACCTACAGTTCTCTTTGTCATCCGAGGAGACTGTGCATCAGGCTACTTGGGACCCTCGTAAAAAGGTCAAGACGGTGCTCTCAACCGTAGGTCTGCGTGCTGTGGCGTGGACACTTACCACTGACGGCTGCGCGTAGTTCTCAGCGCAGAGGTCTCAAGAAGTTAAAGATCTTCATTCGTTTCGCATGCTACAGCTTGCCAGGGCAAGCCGCAGTGCTCTTGCTGCACATGTGAAGTATCGTCGCCTTCGTCTTCAAGAAATTGAAGTTATGCGCACCATCGCGGTTGACGAGTGTGAACAGGCAGAAGCTCGTTTGCAAAGTGCAGACTCACAGATCGAAGATATGCAGCAGCATCTGCATCAGAGTGGCACATCACTAGGGGAAAGTGGTATCAGGCTGTTCAGCACTGGACATGGGAGCGACAACGAATCCTTATCCGAATCCATGGTTCAAGCTGAGGAGAGTTGCTACAGGTCACCCACACCTTCTTCTGATCGCGACGACGAATCATTATCCCTGGTACAAGCTGAGGAGAGCCGCTACAAGTCACCTACACCTTCTGATCGCGACGGCTGTGGTGCCAGGCTGAATGTTCAAGAAAACGCACTTCCTGTGGCCGGTTCCTCATCGACGCCGGCGCTGCCAACAGTCTTCTGCCTCACAAGTGATGCATTTGTTCCAAATCAGACCACCACATGAGATTTCCCCCGTCGTCGCCTGGTTGCATGTCTCATACTCACATTCCTTACACGTTACATATGTCCCTCGACTCCCACACCTCCTCACACGTTAATTACCATGGAAATAGCTCTTACACTTCGGGGCAAATGCCCTTTGATTAGACACCACTCGTAGTTCTCATAGCTCAGGCTTGTCTACCGTGACGTTACTACCCGGGGCCGGAGTTGAATCCAGCGCCGTGAAGATCCGTGACAATTTCCGACCGTCGAAAAGTGGGTGCCGGTCGGGAGTAGGTGATTTTTAGATGGTGGTACATTACAATTATGCCGTAGAACAAACGTCCATTCAGTACAAAGTCCGAGTCACCCTTTGCCAAAGGTCCATAATGCGATTAGCTAGCCATGCCCTCAAGCAACGACGGTGACGGCCTCGTTCAAGTAGTCCACGATCGGCTCGTACTCCGCCTAGACCGATCAACGATATATCAATCGACCTCGCACGCAAACGGCGCGAAAAACACTCACCCCAACCATGAAAAAGTTGATGACGTTCAACGATGACGGCCCAATGGGGGCACTCTCCGGAACCGTGACGGTATAGTTTGCATAATAGTATCCAGGTTGAGGGGTGTACGGTCCCTGGTAAAGGATGCTGCCCATGAAGGAGCTCGCGGGGGCGCATGTGCCACCGAAGCATGGGTTGAGACCGATGACGATGGCAACGACGTCGATGTTTTCGGGGTAGCCCTGGGCACGCGGGTGAGCAAGAGATGTGTCGCAATAATACACGCACGCACCCCCATAAAGACTTGCACGGTGATGTCGCAGCCAGCGGTGAGAGTGCTTCCAGGCGGAGGGAACGTGAGTTGTGTCGACTGAGCCAAAGCAGAGCCAGCCAAGAGAGCGAGCGAAAGCGAGGCCTTGAAAAAGCGCATGATCGTCTCTAGCTATGCAATTCTTTTCGTGAACGCGAGGAAGGCGCCGCTGATGGGGAGTGGGGCAATCGATATGAATTCAAAACGCTTCGCGTGTGTCGCCGCTTTATACCCTCTGGAGGGTTCTAGGCACGTCAGACCCAGCCTACTATAGCGACCATAAATGAAGGGGTTCTGGGTTCCATGATGTTCGCTCACCCAATCCGCCGACGGAGATCCGTCTGTGACTCTGTGCGCACTATGCGGGGACACCAGACCGTGAATGAAATGGTGCGCCAAGGAGGAGCAAGGAGGCAGTGGAGAACATGTAACTGATCGGCATCGGATCAAGTCCTGGACGATATAGTGCATGGCCTGTGCAACCCGGCGGCTTTCAGCCAAGCAGCCGATTCGTGAATGAGATGGAGATGAATGCACGAAGAGCGATGCACAGAAGCCGCCGGCGATACCCGTAAGCAAACCACGAGTCTCGTACGTGTCCTGGGAAGACGAACGCCAGACACTGCCCGTTTGTCGCTTCGGGATGACTCGCGCCCCTGACGCAACTATGACATCCTACCCAAAGGTCCGGACGATAAATATGAAAGCGGGCACCGCTGACCTGCGTGCGACGCTGGCCCGTCACCGCACCACAGCAAATTATCGGAGACCGTGCCTTTGTATCTTCGCACGCCCGGACGCCAGTCGCTGCAGGCCAAACATGACCGACTCGTCACCGTATCTAAAAAGAGGCCCATAGGGTAACGGCAACCGCAGGTAGGTGACGCCCATGTCAATGGCGTGGTGGCGGGGCGACGCGCCACACTCGCAGAGTGTCAAAATCGGACTCCGTTGCAGTGCTGTTGGCAGGGCTGAGCGAGCCAGCACGTACAGGAGGCGCGTTGCCTTCATCAAACGTAGGCACAAGACCCGGATTTATAAATCTGCTCAATGAGTTAGGGGTGTTGAAGAGGGGAAAGCTTCAATGGCACTGCCCAAGCCAAGACTTGAGGACAAAGACGATGAAAGCAATCTTGGATGGTTGTGGGTGTAAGACGGACGGACTTACATGAAACCAAACTTCCAAGGCAGAAGCCGACACACGAAAAGGACAAGGGTGTATGATGGGATATAGGTGTGTACAAGTTGAAAAGACACAGTCCCCACACGCGAGAAATGATGGGTCCAATATCACGCCGGACCGTCAAAGAACCCCTTTTGCATCAGGTAGGTGGTGTGTTCTTCCCGGTGCGCGACGACCTGGCTATCGACCGAGCGACGCCAAATGGGCACTCCGATCTAGCGCGACACGCATTAGCCACCAGGCCAACACACGGATGAATGAGCAAGACGGGAAAGAGGACCAACCCAAGCAACGATATCGAGCACGGTTTCGAACAACACGTTTCCTCTCGGAGAGCTCCCCCTCGTCGAGGCCTTGAACAAACTCGTAATCAAATCCGCCGTGATATGGAAATCGCCGCTCTCAACGCCTTTGAAGAGACCTTGGGCAGCTTGCTCTGCAGTAAGTCCTTCGTCCGTCGACTCGATTTTGCGCGTGATGGCAGGCTTGGTCTTGTTCTCCTCATCGAAACCAGGCGTGTACATCGTGGGAGGGAAGAAGATGTGGGTGGTGATACCGTAGAGGAGGCCCTCGGAGCGAAGGCACTCCGCTAGGGCTACAGTGCAGGGGCAGACCTCAACATCACGTCGACAACTCGAGAACACGGACAAGCGTACCTCGCAAAGCATGCTTGGCGGGAGAATACGAAGAATAACCCACAAACGACATGAATCCAAGGGTCGAAGAAACCAGTATAATTTTTCCCTTTTGTCCAATCTTTGCCATCTCTTTTACAGCTGCCTGAACGTGACTGTAAGTAAAGGAAAAGAGACGAGAGGTGATGCCGACTTACCCAAGCAGTCCAAGCCTGTACCCAATAGCCATCCCTCATTCCGTCCTCGAGCTCTGCCTCGTTCATGTCCACGAGAAACATGGGTTTTGAAGCGCCTGCACAACAAAAGATGGCATCTGGGAATTCGTTGTGACCCGCGGTCGCCGCTGCCAAAGCCTCAGCGGAGGCTGAAGCGGAGGCGAGGGAGAAGGAAAATGCTTGGAAAGATTGCGAAGGGGATACACGGAGCGCCTGTGTAGATGGTGATAGTACCGAATACCAGACGTCGAGAAAAGAAGCGTGAGCGCAGGACAAGGTGGAACACGGGCTATACCCACATCGAGCTCTTTCAGAGCATCGTCTAGCTTGCTCTGCGTCCGTGCAACGATGGAGATATTGGCACCTCTCTTTACGAGAATCTTTGCGAGCGCGAGTCCGAGGCCTTGACTACCGCCTGTAATGTAGACGTGCTAGTACGAGAGCGTCAGTGACACGAATACACACGTGTACAACCATGGATAGTGGACGGTAGGGAAAACCCCCAGAAACGTACCTTGCCCTTTGGATCCCACTTTTTCTTATCCACTCCAAAGACCATGCAGGAAACCAAGACGAGGGAGAGCGCAAGAAGAGTTTCGACGAGATTGGGCCACGCAGACATGTCAGGACTTGGTTACATAAAAAGGCTCACAAGTTGTAGTAAGTAAGGCAAAGTCCGAACATTCAGAATCGGCGAAGATGAGATCCTCGACATCAACTCGACATGGCAACGTGACACTAACAAAGTACCATAGTAACTGGAAAGCTAGTAAGGCAGCTAAAACCTCTTCTTTCTAGCAGAAGTTGACCGCATTGGTTACGTAGGATCCGAAAGCACCATGCGGATGGTGAAATCGTTGGTTTATCTAGACACCTCTCGTGTTCATCGCCCTCCTATCTGGATCATTTTTTCCGTCGTACTCTTCAAATCTCTGGAAACACTGGACCGATTCAATGGTTGCCGACGCAGTGGCCCGGGGTTACGTTGGCCCGGGGCAGCCTGCATTTCTCGATGTGATGTTGAAACATGAAACGGCGCCACCTCAATATCAATATCGGCTTCACCACTCTAGCCCTTTGTCTAAGACCCCGTGACCTCGCCAACACTGTCCTCCCTTAGTATCTATTTGAGCAGGCATTGACCCCCTGTCAATTTAGAAAATCGGGTTTGGTCCTCTGGGTACTGTTTCCCCACTATTGCGCTGCATGCCGTCGTCGATGAGTTTATAGTCAGATGGATTTGAGACAGATCAACTGATTGTGTTTGAGATTGCTGACCTATTGGTATCTCCGTTCGTAGTCCACCTTTTGATTGATACCTCTCATGTATGGTCCCCAGGTCCGCACTTCCCCCCAAGAGAGGTTCGCGCATGTGCCAGCTCGAACTTGGACGACATCTTCAAGTTAATTCTCGTGCTTTCATCCTCGTAAACTATCGGCGCGTAATCCGGACCGATTCCGAGTCGAGCCCCATCGCCGGGGATCTCAAATTACTCAGATCTTCACTTTTGTATCCATATCAGTGCTCATCTTAAATCGTGCCGTTGGAGTGATGCCAAGAGGACACCCCGGGCTATCAATGTTCAAACTTCAAACGTTCATGCCCAGCTCATCACCCATATATCCTGGACGTAGAGATGGCCCGGGGGGTGACCGAGATAGGCGTGTCTTGTACACGAACGTGAAGTTGTGAATTCGGCTTTCAGGTGATTTCAACCCGCTACGGCTGCATGCTGATGCTGTGAACCGGTCACCTAGATTTCACCCAGTCCAGAAGGTTGCCACCTGCCGCACGTGTGAGTCACGAGCGCTTGAGCACTTGAGTCATGGCTAACTTGAACTCGGACCTTCAAAACTTCAAAGCTTGAGTGTCGTCATCGGATGATCCGCTGTCATGTAGTACTGGCTCAGTGGCTGAGTGCCCATGGCGGCGGCTCCGACCCGTTCAAGCGCCTGACAGTCAGTAGCTGATTCATCCGCAGTGGCTCAAGCCAACCGCGCACGTTCACGGGAGCGCTGCGAACAAGGTATCTGGATGTCATCCTTGCAGATCGAACTTTTTCAAAATGTTGACTTGGAGCTCACCTTCAATTGTTGGTATGGCGGTGACTCAAAAGACAATTACCCTTGCTCGGGGACCCAAAGTAAGTTTGACGCTGAAAACTGCCATCGCGGTTTAAGAAAACACCGACCGCCAAGAGCCAAAACACAGGTTGATCGATCTTAGATATGCTGACAGATTTGCATTGCTTCCGTCCTGTACCCAGGGTGAGCCCTCTCCATACCAATCAGTGCTCAGGTCGACCCTTGAATCACCAATTCACCGTGATACCCCTGGAGAGCGTCGACGATGACTCAACAGTCGATGACTTGCTCTCTTGGCGGATAGGTTTTTTCAGTGTATATATATACTCGCATTGCGAAGCCCGCAGCGTAGCGCATTCAACCCCTCTTTTCGTCCACGAATCTAACGAGACTAGTATTTACTACCTTACGACGCCGAAATGAGCACCGTACCCACGTACCCACCCGCTGGTGCGTATGTTGTGAGCCATTTTCAAAGTCACCTTTGCTCATCAATCATGTCCAGAACCACACGTAATCATGACCTCCACTCCGCGAGTTCGCACGGAGCCTGCCTTTGGTGGATTCATGCAGTCGGTGATGCGGCATCACGACGTGGACCTCGACGATCGACCAGAGAAGAAACGTTCGTCAAGTCCTACACGTTTACCTCTAGTAAACAACCTTACTTATTCTTTGGTGTAGACACACAGGAGGAGCAAGATGCAGAGGATGAAAAGGCGCGGAAACGGGCAATGAAGAACCTCATCAACTCCTGGCAGGAACGACTTCAGTTAATCAGCGTCATCGTGAGTTCTCGCACTGTGTTATTCTGCATAGTCTGACGTACACTGTGTTTATAGACTACCTTTTTCGCATCGACAGAAGCGGCCTTACTGGTGAACACGAAACCTTTTAGTAGTGGCGACTGGGAAAACAGCATTTTGCAAGTATCAAATGCCAGTCTCCTTGGGGCATTGATTGTGCATGCTTATGCGTGTACGTGTATCTTCAATTGTTTTAGTATAATCTCACGCACACCTTTCGTATGTAGCCATCCTCTCATTTTTGGGTGCATTCCTCTTAATCAGCTATAAACTGAGAGAGGCCACACGCGAAGAGATGATCGCGGAGGGCATCACGATGGAAAACTCGCCTCTCGAGGGATCCATGTCCGAGGACGTCGAGCGGGGTACCATGGATATGGGGCTACGACAAACGCGTACGAGCAATGATACCCAATCAACGATGCGCCAGTCAGTGAATTACGGCACAGCAACGTCGGCACTGGAGCGAAACAAGAAGTTTGGCTTGTATTCAGTGGAACCGCCCATTTTTTCGGCCAATCCGCATGTCGAGCAAGTTATACCATTCCTGTCGAACGTATCGTCCCATAGGCTCTTGAGTCGGACCCACGCGCTTTGTGTCTTCCTTGCTGCAGCAGGCTTCATATTTGCTATTGTCGGTATCCTGTCTTACGCTTGGGCCTTGCAGCCAAGAGCAGTTAGCATATTCGCGTCTGCGTGCTTAGGTGGAGCTGTACTTACTACGCTCGCCTTGGGCATTTGACCCTCCCCCCTTGTGTCCAGCGACTCCGTAACGCACATTTACATACCTGTTTCTCCATTCCCGGTAGAAGTATATTCCAATATTCTATTCTAATCTAGGTACAAATAATGTATATACCTTGTGAACGGACCGTAGTTGCATATCCTACCGATGGACCACTTCAGTTATTGAATCATTCGCTTTATAAAAACTGGACGATGACGGATCGACAGCAATTTCAGGCCGCCCCATGGGGAACTGTGAAGGCACAGAAGTGCTTCTTGCGAGAAATAGGCAGCTGAAACATTGGATCGTGAGCTGGAGTCGAACGGGAGCAATCCGGGCCGAGTTACCTGATTTTGGCTGATCTTGCAAAATGCTACTAGGGAAATGATTGCCTCATAGTACCATCACCCTCAGAACCATTCTGGCAGTGTCTCAGCATTCAATGCTGTTCTCGCCGGCGCGGGTGGAGCAGATCCGCCATGACATGGCTACTCCTCGCCCTCCCCGGCCCGCTATTCCGGGTAAGTATTCAATTCATCATCGACAAGCATATTACTTCTCTGGCACTCTGGCACTGCGAGCCCTGCCTACCCTCCTAGGCATCACGGTGTTTTACGTAAGTTCGCGATTGAAAAGGACCGAACACTTACTGGGCCCGAGGAAAACTAAACGATCGGAGCATTGTTGACTCCTCCGTCTGAGTCAGTGCATATAGGTCAGTTTGTGAAAGTTCTCCCACCTGAGAGAGAAACAAAACGCGCTGGTAAATTGCTTGTTAGACAGCGGAGTTGAGTTTATCGGAGTCCGTGACGATCATGGTCACCGACTCCGTCGGCGTCACAAGATTTCACTAGATCCGTTATACGTCAACTCATCCGTCCTCGCGCAAGCAATGGAATCGCTCACCCAACCATGAACAAGTCGACGACGCTCAGAGACGCACCCCCGGCGTGACGATAGCTTCTACAATAGTTACCATACTGAGGCTCCTTTGGTAAAGGATGTTCCCCACGGAGCTGACTCGCGGGGTACCCACTCGCTGCTGTAGCATGGTCAAAATCAAGATGGATGGCGACGGCGACGGCGTCAATGTGTTGGGGGTAACTCTGGGCACACGGTGAGCGAAAATGTGGATGCGCGACGGCAATAGAGGACGGATCGGATGGCAGCGACGTGCGGCCGTCTGCCACCAACGGTGGCTCGCCTCCCACCGTGCCACGAGAGCCACTCACACCAGATACTGTACGCGCAAGTTCGTCAACCAGATCGCGATGCTCAGCCCTCGGTTTAATTTCCGTGGCTCCAACACGAGCCACATCGGGAGTCTAAAGAAGACGAACACTAAGACAATAGGTACGAGGTCGAGCTCAGTTTGTTTGAGTATTGTCACTATGTCACGACTCACCTCACCGATTCTTTGGAGATGTCAGTCAGTGCGTACTATTATCGGTCTCATTCGGTCCGTAGGAGGACCCCTGTCGACGATGTTCTTCAACCTCGCAAGTACGTTCTCAAAAATTTGCATGGGTCCGCTGCATAAATGTCATCGAATTCATGCCTCGCTGACTGCTATCAGACCCACCAATCTTTTATCCAGACTCGGACTAGAACATATAATGCTATGTTCAGGTACACCCCAGCAGATTTCTCGATGGTGTCTATCGGCCGGAAGGGGACAACATAACCTACTCGCTGAAATGGATCCAACAGTTCACCCCTTCTACTAGAAGCTAAGGGTTGCGGTTCTAGTGCGGGGACCTCCGTGCTGCTTGCGGGCCGCGGTCGCTATAAGCCCGTTAGCGCCCGCACCCACAGCACATTGCAACCACAAATAATGTTGGCTTGTTCTGTTTCCGGTACGCACGACTCTCAGCTACAACCTATCTGCTCCTCATCGTCAGCTTCACCTATACCATTATGGATACCACCAATTCGGCTCAAAGTATGATTCAAAAAGCAAACGTGTATGTATATCGACTATCTTCCTGATCGCTTCGAGAGTACTGAATGTGGTTGTAGCGCGAAAAAAATCACTATCAATGGTGTGGTTACCGGGTTTGACCTTCTGTTAACTGCCAATTCACATATCTTCAGACGTAGAACTTCGTACCCCACCTCGGCGTAAGTGCCTGGAGGCAAGGCAATACCACGTCCAATTTTCCGTAGGCGATACCCCACGGTCAACGAAGCAGGCAAAAGAGAAAAAGAATCGCGCCTCTTGGGATGAAAACTTCTATTTGTGCGTACATGTGCAGTGCTTGGCGCCTGCGAACTGAATTTATCCAGCGATGGGAATGACGGTTCCGTCCTCCTCGCAAAGGTTTACCGGAAACCACACATCGGACAGCATAAGCTTGTTGGAATGCTTGCTGATACCATCGGCGGGATATTGGGAAGATTGAATAATGGCGGTATGAAGAGACTCTGTATGATTTATTCTACTGACGCGATCTCTGTGATCAAAGTGCTCGAAGTGCCTCTTCCCAAGGATACCTCCGACGGGCAAATTCATCCATCCGGAATTACGATCAAGTTCGCATTGGCTGCTGAGATGCGTGGAGATATTGGTGCAGACGAACTTCAAGCTACCGACGCTGTCAACAGGGCGACAGAGATTGTCAGCGTACTTGATCCGCAAATCGTCGGCCTCGCGGATTCGGCGATTAATACTGGCACAAACGTCGTGACCGAGCTTCAGACATTCGAGAATACATGGGGTGTTCTATTGCAAAGGATGGCTCTTTTTGACAGGGTCGTTGCCAGCATTGCAGAGGTATCTAGTATCCAATGTCTCCCATCCTCTCCGTTTGAATGTCGCATAGATTCACCCGTATACATCGCTGGCTTGGTCAGTGATATCAGCTGCGAATCAGGTCTGTTTTTTGCTCCACATTCTCACTAGCGCTTATTGCTGGGTTTGTTCCCACTCAGGTGCTCGTAAACCAGCAAAATCGCGACGACAGGGTCGTTCGCTTAGCGGGAACGATGAGCAATGTCTTTACATTCGTTGAGGATGCCGACCCCTTGAAGGCAGTCGAGGCTCACAGAGCGCCCATCAAGCTTCTGATCCAGCAGGTGACGGAGTGTGGGTATTTCATCGCTGAATATGCCAAGCAAAATAATTTCTGTCAGTCGTCATTGGTTTTTTACAATGCCCATCACTGACCCCCATCCATAGGGACTCGGACTGCGAAATACACATTCTCGGATGTCGATACAAAGATCACGGGTTACGAGAACAGGCTCCGAGACCTGAAAGCCGCTTTCTTGGATGGCATTACATTGCGGTCTGGTGTCATCGTCTTTCGTATGATGAATGTTGTGCAGAGCATCGGTAGGTTGCACTTCTTGAGACTGCGGCGAGGCACTCACGCGTTTTGCACATAGCGGAATCCATCGACTTGAACGACATGCCCTATGCGCGTGGCGCCAGATACGTGGAAGAGAAAGGCTGCTTGCCAGGGACTCGCGAAGCCGTCCTCCAGGACATTTGCAATGTTCTCAACAATCCGGACGCGGATGCTCCCCGAGTATGCCTGCTCACTGGCGTCGCCGGATCAGGCAAATCGGCGGTTGCCCACTCGATTGCCAGACTGTACGACGGGCAAGAGAGGTTAGGCTCATCGTATTGCTTCCTCCGTAGTGACGTTACGACACGCAACCCGCAAAACTTTTTCAGTACCATCGCCCTCGATCTCTCCGACCACGATCCTCAATACAAGTCTGAACTCTGCCAGGTCGTCAACAACAATCGATCGCTTCGCACGTCGGTATCGCTCTCGGAGCAAATCAAACGACTTATCATTGAGCCCAGCAAGCACCTACATACCATCGGGCCACTGATCATCGTAGTGGATGCCCTTGACGAGAGCGGGGACCAATCCAATCGCCGTGGCCTTCTGCGCGCTCTCTCTGAGCAAATCACTGAAAACAACCTCCCGACCAACCTCCGCTTTCTCATCACGGCTCGCCCGGAAAGTGACATCCTCGCTGAGCTCCCGTCCAGCCCCCAGATCGTCCACAAGCAACTGGGTGATATCGCTGGGGATATCGTCGACGAGGATATCGGGAGATTTATCCGTCACTCCCTACTTCGGTACACCGAGCTTGAATCTACCTGGCCGAACCAGGTGTGGTGTCGACTGCTTGTCCGCCACTCCCAGCATCTCTTCCAGTGGGCATCCACCGCATGCAGGTTTATTGAAGGGGATGGCGCTATCGGGCTCAACATACCCGAACGCCTTCGGATACTCTTGCAAAGAGAGAAGAACGTCAATGTCCACCCTTTAGATGAGTTATACCGGACCATATTAGGCCAGCTGTTTACGTTGGAGAATGTTCAACACAAGTTTCGAGAGGTAATGGCTCTTGTGCTCGCGCTCAAGGAACCGTTATCTCTCACTTCCCTTTCCGCTCTCTTCAATGGCGACCCCAACATCCGAGATATCATCAAACCTCTGGGATCATTACTCGACGGAGCTCACAACGAACAGAAACCCATTCGCCCACTCCATACCTCGTTCCGTGACTTTTTGCAGGATGATGCTCGCAGTTCAACCTTTCATGTCAACATCCTACCCAGCCATTCACTCTCTATCGGACATGCATCACTTGCATGTATGCAAAGGATGCTCAAGTTCAACATCTGCGACCTCAAGGACTCTCGACTCCGCAACAATGCTGTCCCTGACTTCGCACTTCGTGTGACCAAGGCCATTCCTCCCTATCTCTTTTACTCATGCCAGTATTGGATGGTCCATGTTCAGCCTGCAGAGTGTACTCCAGAGTTGTTGGATAGGATCACTTCTTTCTTCAAGAAATTCTTTCCCTTCTGGCTTGAAGCCATCAGCCTTCTCTCCCACTCTTACTCTGTGTCGTGTACCCTATCTGCCCTAGCAACCTGTACTATCCTGAAAAAATGGGCCAAGGTAAGCTCGAGAACTGTGATTTGTGATGAATATTGACCATGATGTTACCAGGACCATGAGATTGCTACTTTGGCAATAGAGGCATCCCAATTTATCCAGCTCTTTGCTCCCATCATCAGAGAATCCACCCCCCACCTTTATTTGTCAGCCATGCCACAGACACCCTCCAGCTCTCCACTCTGCCAGCTATGGGCCAATCATCTCCAAAACCATCTCTCTGTGACCTTGGGATGTCCAGCCAGTTGGCCAGCAGAGATTCACACTTTGCAGGGGCATACAGATGATGTCACATGTGTTGCCTATTCACCTGATGGTAGCCATATTGTCTCTGGCTCAGGAGACAAGACCATGAGAATTTGGAATCCAATCACTGGCCAATGTGTGGCAGTTCTACCTCAGGTGCACACAGCTCGGATTTCTTCTGTTGCCTATTCCCCAGATGGGAGCTACATTGCCTCTGCTTCAGCAGACAGAACTATTAGGGTCTGGGATGCAAACACAGGTCAACATTTGGCAGGTCCATTCCAGGGTCATACAGGTCCAGTCACCTGTATTGTCTATTCACCTGATGGCAGCTGTATTGCCTCTGGATCTTGGGACAAGACCATTAGGATTTGTGATGCAGACACTGGACACTGTTTGGCAGGTCCATTCCAAGGGCACACAGATACAGTCAGCTCTCTTGCCTATTCACCTGATGGCAGTCAAATTATCTCTGGCTCTCATGATGAGACCCTTAGGATCTGGAATGCAAACACAGGGCAGTGTGTGGCAGGTCCACTCCAGGGACACACTAGTTCAGTCTACTCTGTTGCCTATGCACCTGATGGCTGCCATGTTGTATCTGGCTCAAGAGATGATACCATCAGGGTTTGGGATCCAACCACTGGACAATGTGTGGCAGGTCCATTCCAGGGGCACACTGATTGGGTCTACTCTGTTGCCTATTCAACTGATGGCAACCACATTGCCTCTGCCTCCTCAGACAAGACCATTAGGATTTGGGATGCAAACACTGGCCAGTGTGTGGGAGGTCCATTTCAGGGGCACACAGGTCCAGTCACCTTTGTTGTATATTCTCCTGATTGCAGCAGCATTATCTCTGGCTCTTGGGACAAGACCATCAGGATTTGGAATGCAAGCACCGGTCAATATGTGGAAGGCACATTCCAAGGGCACACAAATATAGTTACCTCTGTTGCCTATTCACCTGATGGCAACACCATTACCTCTGGCTCTTTTGACAGGACCATTAGGACTTGGAATGCAACCACAGGTCAACATGCTGCAAGCCCATTTCATGATCATACAAATGCAGTCAACTCTGTTATTTATTCACCTGATGGCAGCCATATTTTCTTTGGCTCTGAGGACAAAGCCATTGGGATGATGAATACAACCACAGGGCAATGCATGGCAGGTATTGTAGGTCCATTTCAGGGGCACACCAGTACAGTCTGTTCTGTTGCCTGTTCACCTGATGGCAACCATGTTGTCTCAGGCTCTGAGGACAGAACCATCTGGATCTGGAATGCACACACTGGCCAATGTGTAATGGGTCCACTCCTGGGGCACACCAGTTGGGTATACTCTGTTGCCTATTCACCTGATGGCAGTTACATTGTCTCTGGCTCAATGGATGACACCATCAGAATTTGGGATCCAACCACTGGAGAGTGTGTAGCAGGTCCATTCCAGGGGCACACAGATGCAGTCCACTCTGTTTCCTATTCACCTGATGGCAGCCATATTGCCTCTGGCTCAAGGGACAAGACCATTAGGATTTGGGATCCAATCACTGGAGTGTGTGGCAGGTCCATTCCAGGGGCATACAGATCATATCTTGTCTATTTCCTACTCACCTGATGGCTACCATATTGTCTCTGGCTCAGAGGATAAGAGTATCAGGGTTTGGGATGCACACAGTGGGCAATGCATTGCAGGTCCACTCCAGGGGCACACAGGACCAGTCACCTCAATTGCTTATTCTCCTGATGGCAGTTACATTGTTTCTGGATCTAAAGATCTCTCCATCAAGGTCTGGGCCCTACAAGATCTGAATACCTATGGTGAAATGTATTACCAAGAGGATGGGTGGATCGAGCTTTCTCATGGTGCTTGCTTTTGCTGGATTCCTCCTTGGGCTAGGCATGCCTTTTATCTCCCCGCCCATACTTTGGTCATGTCTCCGTACAAGACTTACAAGCTTGGATTTAGTGATTTCCTGTACGGGGAGTCTTGGGTGTTATGCTGGGAATGATTTCCGTTCATAAAGTCATGCTATATCGCGTTTTACCTATTTGCTTTACCTACCAGATATACTTCGCGCCCACAGGTTGTCGTACCCCGCTCGATACAAAGCAATTCACTCGGCTCTTTATGTTTTATGGCGGACGTGGCACCTTGCCAACGGAAGAGACACCGAAAGGAACTCGCCTGCACGTCCTGTGTGAGCTGGCGTCTGGCTGTAGAATGAGAGAAACACCACCGTAATGGGAATGGTTGGCTTTGGTTGCGGTGCTTCCGGTCGGCATCCCTCGGAGCTACCGAGATGAACTGTTGGAGTATCCGTCGAGCACGCACAAACGGGGAAAACCGGGAGCTGATGGTATATTTTGTGGCTTACAATAACGTGTTTCTTGGCGAGAAAAATTGCTCAACGCATTACTCCACATGTGATCTTGTTCTGGTGAGCGATAGACTACATGAAGCTACGGAGAACGGATTGGGTCATGGGTGGAACGGACGGCGACAAAAACTCACGTCGAGCGCTCGCTTTGGCGGCCAGGATGTAACGAAGACGATGAGTGATATGTCAAAACTCGAGTGACTGATAGATAGTAGGCTGAGAATCTTGAAGCATGGCGGTGTTCGACTTGGTGGGGCAAGCGCCATGGATACCTGTACACCATATTGACCACGCACTAAAAGCTTTCCCGAGGAGAACGCGGCGACCCTCTTGTGTTGCAACGGCTCCCGGCGACGAATCGCCCAGGTATCCGACGGTCGCTCGGCCACTCTCAAACGACGTGCCTACATCTCAAACCCTCATTCGCATATCAATGCAGGTTTCGAGCAGTTCTGCCGTCGGATACTGTATTTCATTTGAGGCGAGAGGAGATACACGCCGCCTTGATCTCTACTTCACTAAAACAACGAAATAGGTTAGACTGACGGTCCACGCTAAACGGCTATGAGCACTCGCATAGGAATTTTCCACCTCGGGTCAAACCCGGGAGAATGAGGAGGAGGGCAGGCATGCGGAGCCGAGGCGACACGACAAATACTAATAACCACAGTCCAACGCCCTTCAAGGTCGCGGCGACGGGAACCCCGTGTTCTAATCAATGTTGGTCAAACGTACGCACTTTTTGATACTCCATAAAGTCAGAATTGGTAAACGTTTTGTGTTCTTGCGTCGCGGTAACGTCGTAACGTGCTGTGATTCTCAATGTGATCCAGTAGTGTTCTTCGATGATGTCTTTAAAATCGTAAAACCATCTATCATACAAAGTATTGCATGGTACCCTGAAATCAGAAGGCGGGTGAGACAAGTCAGCAGCGAACATAGCGGGGCCAGACGCAGTAAAGGAAAGCAAAAAGTAACAGCACAGAGCAAACGCTTACCAATTTCCTCGTCTGCATACCCTTATCCCGCTCGTTCTCCTCCGCAGCACCGAACACCGTGAAAAATCTTCCGACCTCTCCGCCATTTACAGCCTCGGTTCCACCCTCGGCATTGCTCAAACCACCATCACCATTCCCTCTCCCCCTGATCGTTAAAATACTGGCCATATTCCCACATCGATAGCAGTAATTAGGTGCGCTCCATACTGTAACGAGCGATTCATCAAACATATATTTGTAACCTTCTTGGACGAGCTGGTGGG
>JBBPNE010000461.1:0-20545 GCA_038090735.1 Xerocomellus amylosporus | reverse complement strand
TCTAGAATGGTTATGTAAAGAACCAAATAGAGCAATAAAGTCACAGAGGAATACTTATCGTGTGACTGACTATCTAACGCATGAAAAGCGAACGAAAGTCAATAGTGAAATATGAGAACTTCAACATTCTGGTCAATCCAAATGATCACCTCCCAGTCAGTTATATATTATGGTCAATTACTAGCCACCACTCCAGATGATATGTCTCCAATGCTTACAATATTCTAGGACTGTGATATAATAAACCAGGAACTCTCCTGTATTTTTCTTTCAGTCAACTTAGATTATGACCCCTAGTTCGGCCATATATTATGATCAATTAAATCAGGAATGTACACCACAACTCCAAATGGTGTATTCCCAATGCACATAACATCCAAGGAGTGTGCTCCAATTGTCAGGAACTCTACTGCATTTTTTCTGAATGACTTAGATCATCACCCCCCAGTTAACCATATATTATATTCAATTAAATCAAGGATGTACACACCCACGCTAAATGATGTTTTCCCAGTGTATACAATATCCAAATAGTGTACTGTAATCATTAGAAACTCTCCTGTAATTTTTCTAGTTGACCTAGATGATCATCTCCTAGACAGCCAGGTATCATGGTCAATTAAATCAGGCCACTAGCCACTACTCCAAATGGTACTTTTCCAATGTTTACAACATGCTAATAGTATGCAACAAGCATCAGGAATGCTCCTGTATTTTGTGTTGTTGACTTATGACATAGTCTCTTCATTATCCATATATCATTTATAACAAATTATTCTGACCGCCATTTTCTGTAAAGTTTAAACTGGGACATCCCAATGGGTCTACCTACATGCCCCAATTTTTATTTGGGTCAAAATATTGTCAGGCATTTGTAATTATAACTACCCCACACTCTATGTAGTTTATGACTGCATTTGATGTGAATGTCGTGATGACACGAGCCATTGTTGCAGCAGATGCCAACATCCCATGCTGGACATCGAGCACGGCAGCGAGTAGCAACACGGGCATTCCTGCTGGATGCTGGTCCATTGCCCGGTCCATCTGATCCACCGGCAGGCAGTACATCTGCACCAGTGATCGATCTGACCATCGATTCAGAGAAAGAAGCAGACTCAGACTCAGAGGTTGAAGTCATTGGCTGATTGTGATCACGTTTTTGGTTGTATTGCAACTCGAATGTACTACTACATCTTGTATGAAACAGTCTGGGTGCACATTGTCACCATGCACACACTTGCATTTATGCTGTTCTGATGCTCTGTCAGTCACAATCGAGATCAGGTGGCTGCACCCGGTCTCATTTTTGAAATTGTCCCTGACGGCCTTTCGACCACCAAGCCACCTGGCTCTCAATGTTCATGCACTCCATGGTCTAGTGTCTCGAACTCCATCATGGGACGGGCAAGGAATTGCACCACAAAAGGTCCACGACCATCCGAATCTCCGAAGAAGGCTCGAAGGAAGCGGCTACCATCACCAGAGAGATCCTTGAAGGTTATTGAACAGCTTCGGGAAGCTGGGAAGGAAGCCCACCTCAAGGCAAGAAATACGAAGAAGTGCTACACAGGACATGTGAAGCGTGGTCGGGAATGGCTTGCAGGTCACTTCCCCACTGATGACAGCACCCTGTCAATGCCCGAGGACCCTGCCAAAGACGACATTTACAGTGATCCATCATTCCGGGCAGCATTTGACCACATTCCAAACCATTGTTCCGACAAGGCACTGTCCCTGTTTCTGACATTCAAGGGGTTTCACCAGAACCTCGGGAAGGGCACAGTTGAAGGAATTCGAGCTGCATTCAAAGACCTGTGGGACAATGTGTGAGTGTCGATCTGTTGCGCAATTTCGTACCACCCCTGAGACAGGCTTCGCAGTGATGGCGACAGATACCGTGGGAGATGGCACCTCAATGTGGTTGATCAGCGGTGGGAGGGCAACCCGGCCGACTCGGCTGAAGTCGGGGACCTCATGAGCTCCCTAAAACACAAGGCGAGCTCAGAGGATGGAGACAGGACTCACTCGTTACCCATGACCAAGGACTTCATGGATAACATGCTTGCATGGTCCCTGAAATCCTGCTCGCTGGTTGAGGCAGCACTCTCTGTGCTGCGGCATGCCTTCAGTGGCGAGCACGTGACTGTATTGGACCTGCAGATGAACCTGAAGGAGCGGGAGGTCGTCAGCCGACACCTAGAACAACTCGCATTTGATTCAACTGCTTGGACTTTGTGGACGAGGCAAGTTCTGTGCAATTGACATGTCTGGGACGTGAATGAAGACTGAGACGGATGTGTGATCAACCTACTGCAGGTGTTTCGAGCTCGTCAAGGTGAAGTGGCACGACATCACGATGTCGGATCCATCGTCGATCAACCATGTTATGCAAAAATATCTTGCTCGCGAGCCGCTTGTGCTGAGTAACTTGTCCACCTATTTTGAAGTCCATCTTCGGAATCGCAAGGGCTGGCAGCGTAAGGTGGACAAGGGGCTGAGCGAAGCCGATCTGCGAGGTGGGTCGCCATGGTGATTATATTGATAGCGCCGTATGTTGATGCCATGGACGTGCACGCGAACAGGGAACTACTACCAAATATATCCACAGCCTGATCTACCTGGCTCGGACAGCTTCGTATGGCTGTTGGCATGGATCAAGTGGCTTGAGGTGTTCCACTGAAGACTACGTCTTCCCAGCGATGGGCGCAAATGGTATCATACAGCCTCGTGAGCCGCTCTCCCACGATACCGTCCAGAGATGGATCAACGAGGCAACCACGGGTGCTACCATCCGGGGTTCTTTCTCGACCCATTGTTTTCGACGAGGTGGCGCTCAGTACCGCTTCATGTTTGCGCCGGTTGGTCAGCGTTGGCCATTGGCGAAGGTCCGTTGGTGGGGTGGCTGGGCTGAACAGGAACGCGTAGGTCCCGATATCATCCGTGCCTCCGCATCACCTAGTAGTAACTGTTTTGTTGTTCCAGCGCGACACCCTTATCCGGTATCTTGTCGACGAGCTACACACCTACGAGACCGACTACAGCGACGCCCTAGCACCAGCCCCTCGCAACGCCAACGACTCTTTGATGGGGGAGGCCACACTCATCCAACCCGCATTCCAAAGGCCGGACTCGTCATCCCCGACGTTCCTGTCCTTTGCCCTGATGGCACACGGCGATCCCGGAAGGAGTCGTGGCGGGACATTGTCCAGCATTGGACAATGGGGGACCCTGCACTCGGCCTGCACACGCCCCTCAGGGACTGGCCGCCCGAGTGGATTCAAGGGCCCAACCGTGTCTTTGCGACCAAATATTTCGAGCGGTCGGTCGTCGCACTTGAGTTCATCAATGTGTGAGTTTTTTTGCTTGTTTCATTTACACCCTGTCGTCCTTGCGAGCGTCCGTTGACACTTTGTGTCGCATGCTGGCCCAGTTACCATTCCGATGAGGGGAGCTTCCTTGTAGCCTACCCACAAGTGGAGCGGGGGCATACTGCCCTCCTCCATGCCATCAACGTTGCACGCCGGGAGCGAGGCGAGAGAGAAACGCGGCCATCCCGAGACCGTCGACGCCCCGACGCTGGGGGCCCGAACATGACGAATACAGTGCCGGCCTCCGCCAGAACGTCCACGACCGCCGTGATCGCGTCGTCGTAGCTCGTCGTAGCTCGTTCGCATTTCGTTCTCGTCGTTTTCGTGCATTCACTCCTGCTCCCTCAGGCTACTAGTACCTCGTGTCAGAGTTTGACATGTCATATCCATTGCAGTTGCTGCTATTAGCACCAGTACCTATAATGCTCCACTCCTACAGCCCGCGGTCCCTCTGAGGGCCGCTAATCCGTCGTCCGTGTCCCGTAGCATACTTGCACTGCCTCGCATGGTACATACTATGATCCCGGCCCAATGCCATTTCATGAGCTTCGTTCGTCTTCGCTCTCGTTCTGTTCTGTTCCATTGATTTCAAGGCGAGAGATGAGGACAGAGCGCCGAGCGCCGAGCATGTCGAATTCGAACGCGGCGTCCCACTCGCGTGACGCTGGCCACCATCCCGAAACCGCACGAGGACCGATTGCCGTCTGAAAGCGGAAGGCGGGGAATCCCAAGTCACGTGGAGCCGCGAGTCACGCGAGTCACGGGCTCGCCCCTTCTGGCGTGCACAGCCGCCGCACAGCTTGTAAGTTTTCCGACATAAGTAAGTCTTCTCGAAGCATCCGAGTTGGAATCCCGAATTTGCATATCTCTATCTGACTGTCGGAGACGAAGACAGTCAGGACGACCCATCTTGCGTCAGCGATGCAGTTCGCTGGATTCTGTTCTGTGATTGGAAGGATGTTCGGGGCGGTGGATGTTCTATAAGCATATAATGTAGTGGACGAGTCTCACCCCAACCCTGACCGCCCTTATTCGTGCCAGACAGCGCTCTCCGCGATTGAACAGAAACGTTTCATTGTCACTGATCGGTCAGGCCAATGCTGCTGGCGAGAACGAACTCAGGCGCGGAAATGGACAACATTTGTCAGCCTGGTGTCAACGGCCTCGCCACATTCACGCATATAGATGGAGAGGAATCCTCAGGCTGTATTTCTTGGGTCGTTGAAGAGCTTGGCAAGAACGAATGGGTGCACCTTGCGTGCCATGGACCCCGCCCCTCATAATGGACTCCCAAATCGGAAACAGCCATTCAAGTCCGCGTTCGCTCTGCACGACGGACACTTTACAATCCAACGGATCATCGGGTGCGATTTGAAGAATCCTGAATTTGTGTCTCTCTCTGCGTGTCACACGACCGTCGGAGACGAAGAGAGTCCTGCATCCGCGATGCAATTTGTTGGCTTCCGTTCTGTGATCGGGACGGCGTGGGCAGTGGACGATGGTGAGACGAACAAGATCCATGATGACGACTTTCTATAAGCATAAGGTGGACGAATCTGGTCGTCTGGATCTACTTTCGCGCTGAACAAGACAATGAAATCTGTATACCATTCGATCAACGGATTCTTTTATACATCTCGGTGGCAGCCTAGTGCCAGTATGTCCTCGTTCGCTGTCTCGCTTTGCATTGCTTGTACTCGCTGTGTGAAACTGCTATCAAATATGCTACAGGTAGGTCTGAAGCATTGCAGGGTACTCTAGCAATTAGCTGACCCCACATTTCCGTTCTGGGCGGGGTCTAGGCGTTGGCTTTGGTTCCTGGAATCAACAAACAAACCGCCCTCACATCCACCTCTCGGTGTCTCGCCATCCCTTGCCCTCACGTCCCTCTTGCGCTGTCGCTAACCCACCCTGGAATCACACGAGCACATTTGCCCACCCTGACACACGCGCTGCCTTGCCGATCCTCACCCTCACGCCCCTCACGTCCCCTCTCACCCACCCACCAATGTCCACAGCGCGGCCCCCCTTCCATCCCAATAGGCACGACACCTCACACGATGTGTGCACTATGACCCAACGTCACTCTCTCTTATCCCAAAGGGCGCGATGCCCAAACCATGCGCACACGACGCCCAACGCCCAGCTGCCTGGCGCCACTCCTGTAATTCCCGTCGTCACCGTGCCCTCTGTTTGCATTTCAAAGCCGGAACCACTTCTTCGACCGCCTCCCTTGATTCCCCCCTTATAGCTCCAGCTAGTGTGCGAACTTCTCTGTCCTCCTCCAGAGTTGCCCTGGGCTCGCTCCCTACAACCGTTATCAAGATGCTACGAGGTATGGTGAAAAACATTCGTCGGTCTCAGTCTCACTCTGGAGGAGCTCAAGCCAGGCCGCTAGGCAGCCCTCATGTCGCTCGGAGCTTCAAGTTTGCTGAGGGGAGCCCGGGCATCTCTCTCCACAATCCCTATGCTCGGATGGAGTCTAGTGATCCTTTGAAGCGGAAGCAAACATTACTCAGCTTGATTGATATGCTCTCCGAGCTGAGCGGTGACAACGCGGTTGAAGCCGGTTCGTTCTCTTTCTCAATCGTAGCGTTTTTGTGCGTTGACCGATCCCCCCCAGATGTCACCTCGCCGCCGATTCAAGATGAGGACTTGCGTGAGTCGCAGTGGTGTCTGCAGTGGACAGCGTGCCTGATGGGTTCTTCGCAGCGATTCTCTAGTCGAAAGCTGGTGCGGAGCTGTTTCTCAGGCTCGAAATCCCAACGGACATCATGATGACGCCCATCGCTGCCCACCCCGCGATCTCGTCTATTTGCCCTTGCCCGTCATGACCACCGCTGCCGCCCTCAGATGGGGTCGGTTACCTTTCAGAACAAGAGAACCCTCGTCATAGAGGGAGGTCAATTGTGTGGTATCCAGGCCTATGAAGATGGTAGCCTCATGGAAGTCGATGGCAAAGACTCGCCGGGCATAATAGAGGACACGTGCGACATCGCACACAACAGCAATCAGGAGCCTGCACGGAGGACTCAAAGGCGACGAGAAGCATGAGCGCACAGAGTGCATCGTGCGGTGACCCAGATGACGACAGGGATTCATGAACACGATCACCACTCAAAGCAAAGCTCCACAACTCGACCGAGGCAAAACTCTAGTCCCTCCAGTCCTCTGCACTCCTCAAAGACGACACCGCCATCGAGCTGCAGCGCAACATCTTCAAAAGTCAGTGCGGCCCAGCCCTTGACCCCCTCGCCGACCACCCTCACGACATAGCTATGCCGAATTCATCCTCGAGAATGAGATGTTCGAACTCAAGGAAAGTATCCAGGAATGGAAAGGCATGTGTGCTCTCGACGAATCCGTCTCCGCCGCAGGTCAGTCACTCTCCTCCACCCCTTCCACAGACTGATCCTTTCTCAGAATGCAGACATGCTGCATGCTCTTCCGTCGATGATCTCCACATCTCCAGCCCTGTCAGCAGGCCCACAACCCCTCGTCACCACACATTTGCATCGTGCTCGCACCCACCCTCATTTACTCCCCAACAGACACCAAATGGATAAGCTCCTCACCTGCACCAGCGCATCCCGACCGTCGGCTCCCCACCCGCCCGGCTGAGCTGTGTGCACGCGACGTGCACCCAGTGCCCTCCCATCCCAACAGGCATGACGCCCAATGTCCACTGCCACACATGACATGACACATGCATCCGTCACTGCCGACCACGCCCAACTCAGCACGTGTGCGCCCCGACACCGCCCATTGCCGCCTACTGCTCCCAGCTCCCTCCCATCCCAACAGATATGATGCAATGGTGCGCAGTGGCTCGTCCACCCCCTGCTTTCTCGTGTGTGTTCATCCTTCAAGTTGCCATCACCCCGCGGGCACTCCCGCCGGCTCTGTCTGTAATCTAAGATATATAATGTTAATTTATTCTATTGGTTGAGAAATGTGAATGAAAATGAGTGAAAATGAATGTCAAAATAAGGACAAATGAATTAATTGGGTGATGGTTTTGAGAGCCTCTCGAGAGCCTCTCGTGTGCAGTCAGACTGCACGTGAGGCTTCAGGGGGCTCCAGAAAGGGGAGCATCGTCATAGCAAGGGGTCGATTGGTCGACCAATCGACCAATCGACCAATTTTTCACACTCCGCCTCGGCCGATTCCCGACTTGATGTCCGAATCGACCGAAGCGACCTTTCGGTGGAGGCACGTGCCTCTACCGTGGTGTACGAAAAGGGGTACTCAGTACAACCTAGTAGTTCCCTAGGTTGTACCCGCGAGACTCACGGGGGGCCTGAGCTCAGATGCTATGCACGGCGTGCACAGTGGGCCGTCATGGCCCATCATGGCCCGAGCAGGAGGGATTTTTCATCCCCAAGGTCGAAGGTTGTTGTGCCGCCACAACAAGCAGCAAGCAACAGCAAAGGGAGCGGTCGGAAGTGGCTGCGCATGTGTGGGAAGACGACGAAAGCGAGCGGGTCATCGAGCGACCGGGCAGGCAAGTTTCGAGTAGTGTCTGTGTGAGAATGAGAGGCCTGTGAGATCAGAGAGACGAACGGGGCGGTCATTCGGAGGCGATGATGTAGCTAAGTACAATGGTTTGTACTAGCAGGCAGTACTAGGCAGAAGGAAAAGAAGAAGAATAAAAAACACGAACGCGATTAGTCGTAAAATGAGCGATGACACGATACGGACGAAAAGAAGAAAGCAAATGGAGGACATCACCATGCTGCTCGACTGCAGAACTTACTCGACCTCTCTGACCACTCCACGGACTGATTCTGACTGAATGGGGGACCCGGGACAACTTGGACGGCTCGGAGCGGTGGTTACTGCTTCCTGAGTTCCTCCTCGAGGTAGGTGATCCGGAGCCAGCTTTCACCATCTCGTTTGATGACGCGGCTGTCGGGCGTCGAGCGATCGAGCTCGAACCCTGGATACAGCTTGAAGAGGGCCAATGGGGGGTTGCCATTCTCGCCAGGGGCGACCATTGTGCGAGCCTGAAGCATTGCCGCGAAAGCTTCTGCTTCGAGTGTCAGCAGGGTTTGATCTGCACAGCCTGCAGGCTCCCTGCCGACGAACTGATCGTAGACCTGCTTGACTGTGTTCAGGAACGCGTGGGTGTGGAAAGTGGTCGCCCCCGAGAAGACACCCTTGGGCTGAGGCCACGGTGGCAGCGCCTCGCTGTCCTTGGGTTTCGACTTCACGCTGTCTGCACAAATACCTCGTTTGTGATTGATTATGGCCTTTTCAGGGCCAGGGTACATTATCATCTGACAGCGGGTGCAAGTGGGAATCTTGCGATTCTAACCATGGGGTGTGAGTCACAGTGAGTTGCAACGCCAAGAATAGTGCTCGCCGAGGCGGTGACACACCTTCAGCCTTCCAGCACTTAGGCTGGGAGGGTCTGCTTTGATGAGTTGGATTGCCGAGCAATGGCGGCGCCAGAACGTTTCGGTGTTTCGCTTTGCTATCAGTGTTGTACTACCGTCAGCATGTCACCATAGAGACACGAATTTTCATTTCGACTTACATTTGTAATCGTTCTTCACAATCCGTTCGATAAGCCGAGATTCCATTCGACCAAGGAATTGAAGGAGAGCCTGAGGATTCTTCTTGACCGTGTTCAGGCCGAGCTTGACAAGGAGACACCTGTTGTACTCATTTGTTGCTTCGACCCACTTCTGTGGGGTCATCTGATAGGAGAGCCACCCAAACTCGGCTCTCATATCCATGAAAAGGTAGAATTCCTCTTGGGATTGGATTGCGAGCGACTCCGGCGGGATTCCAGTAGTGATAGAGAAGAACTGCTGGGAGCATGTCTCACCAGTGATGCAGTGCACCCGCCGTGTGGAGAAGTTGAGTGACAGAGATCCATCGGGAGGAGCAGTTGCCGTCGTCATCGGCAAGGAAACGGACGCGCACGAATTGGATGACACCCCGATGTTGGCATCACCAGAGTCCATTTGTGGGAGTGGATCTGACTTGGAGTCCGGCTTGAGAAGAACTTGAGCACTGGTAGCGGCAGGCTCGGAAGCTGGTGTGATGTCCAGTCTTCGAGACTTTGGCGCCTTGCCAGAGTTTGGAGGATCGGACAGCAAGACATGGAAAAAATTGTCGAGCGTGGGTTGATGGCCAGCCTGTTCTGAAGCAGCGAGCACACTGTCTGAGTCAGTGGCCTTGCGTTTCAGGGATGTGACAGTGTCTGACCGTCTAGACGACAAGGGAGTGAGAGAACGGATGGTGGTGGCAGCGTCGGTGGGAACGTGCGTAGTGATTGAGTGGGGAATGGCCAAATTGGGGGATTGTGACGAGACCAGAGGTGCTGTGGTGAGCATACTAGTAGTGGAAGGAGGACATGGGTTCGCAGGTTCGTCCAAGAGTTTCGGATCAATATGCCACTCGTTGAATAGAATGTCTTGACTGATACGGAAGGCTCGTTCAGCAATGTTGCTATCATCTGATTCATCGGTGGGTGGGATAGTGACAAGGGCAGGCGAAATGATGACAGACTCGATTGGTTCTTCTTTGAATAAACCACCAAATGTTGTCGAGTGTTCCGACTTGACGAGGCCAAAGAGCTCGCCTGAGTCAGCCACAAGGAGCTCAGGAAGGGAAGGGAGTTTGGGCTCTGATGTACGTAGTTGATTGTAGAGTGTCGCGATAGCGCTCGTTAGGTGCAGATGATGTGAGCCCTGTGTGGAGATGATGAAGGGGTTGGCTTCCTCGCTGTTGAAGGCGATGCGTAGGTTACGTCTGAGGACGAAGTTGTGGCTGAGCGCGGTCAGCATCACAATGCCACTTGGTTGTGCACGCTGCAGGGAATTCCATGCTTTATGACATCCTTCAATCTGGCTTCCATCTGACAGAATGTCTTGTCGACGGCGCTCGAGACATCCCTTTCGGACATGTTTGAGCTGTTCTTGATGTACCTAGATGCAGAAGAAGTGACTATTGACATTCCTTCAATGCACATTGGTGCATAGTACTGTACCTTCAGCGATGCTGCCGACCAGACCATTCCATTTTTCAGCCATTTGTTATAGGCAGCAATGAGCCGATCCTCCTGTTCGGTTCGAGGCCAATACTTAGCACCTGATTCGCCATCCTTGGCGTGTTTCTTGAGAATAGCATTTGTAATGTCAGCCATAACAGCACTTCGGAGTGGATTTTTGCTCGCATTCATGATTGTAGCCAGATATCTATGTAAGGTTTGCCAAGTCAGTGTGGGTGTTGAGTAGCAAAACATTGTGCGGAAACAGTATGTACCGTGCAATAAAGTGCCAGACATCTTGTATGGAGTCGACTTGAGGGAAAACGGCGAGAACAGCATTGCAGATAGCACAGCAATTGTCACTGACCATCTTTTCTGGGGGTGCATGTCCAAGAAGCTCCATGCGTCGCCTCAGTCCCTTCAGAACCTCAATTATCTCAGCATTTGACTTTGACTGGCAAAACCGCTATGAGAAGATTAGTAGAAAATCAAAGATGACATCTGGACTCCGGAGTGAGGCTGACTTACCCATGTGATAATTTGATTATCCTCATTCAGAACACTTAAGATACCTCCCTTGAGGTGCTTGGAGCGTTGGCAGTCCTTGTCTGTGAGCGCAGCCTTGTTGGAAATTTTGAACGTGCTGTCGAGCGAACCACAAATGACTGAAAGGACAAAGCAAATGTAAGTTGACTACATCCAAGTCAGAAAAAAAAGAAGCTCTTTACCCGTTAGAGTCCTAAGGTAGAGTTCCGATTCTTCTTGTCGTGTCCTCGAAGCAAATGAGAGATAGACTTCAGAAACCATTTCATCTGTGATTGACCGACCAGCGTAACCTTGTGATTGGGCAAAGGGTGAGAATGTGGCCAGTCGGAGGTCACCCTTTCCAAAATAGGCAGCAACAGTCTTTGGCTTTGACCGTTCGCGTTGGAGGAACTCAAGATACTCGAATACACAGCGCTGGTACTCAAGCAGATGAAGCTCTGGAAGAAACCCAAAGATGAGTAACAAGTTACAATTAATACAATAGGGTGACTTACGTTTGATCTGTTCTGCGATTGTACCCGATGTCGAGGACGGCCGGAGTTCCACAATCATATCAAAAAGGTCACGTGTCAAAGCACAACGGTGGAAAAAAATTGGGATGCCACCTAAGAACATTGACCATGGTAAGAACCTTACAAGTGTCAGATTATGTCCAAGTCAGTGACTTACGAGGTATCTTCCAGTGTTCCCAGTGTTTCCAGTACATTGCATTGGTTGTCGCAAAGCAGTAGCCCAACTCGGATGTGTTTGCATCAACCTCCATTTCTCTGGATTGCTCATATGGCTTCTCCGCAGCGTCCTTCACTGAGGTCTTACATGTCGCACAGCGGAGCTGCAGTCCCAATGCCACTTCCTCTTGAAAAATACCATGGACTTCACGTGGTCCTGTTGCTGTCCATCCTTCCCATGACATGCTGTTGCTCGACAGGCATTGCGGGCAGCAGGCAAGGTCTGGGAAGTAAAGCGGATGGACAATATTGAGTGGTTTGATATACTGCACATCAGGTGTGATGGTGGATAGTCCAGGCCGTTTCTGTGTGTGCAAGTAGGTTGGCAGAATGAACCGCGGGCCTAAAAATGGAACATCGAGACTGATCGGAGAAGGCTCGTGAGTCTTCTTTCCACGTGGGCGGGTCTTCTGCCACAAGTAATTGACATATTCCACAACTTCTGCCTCCCAATTAAGCTGGACTGATGGTCGGGAACTTTTCTTCTGGGTAGGCAGGTCCAACCAAACCTTCACTCGCCGATCCACCTAGCGTCATGTCAGGGGATATACATGCACAAGAGTTTTTTTCACAAACAGACTTTGACCACTGGATCTGGAATCTCTCGCGTTCATTGGTGGGCACGAGTGAAGAGTTTCGAAGGAGGGCCAAGACCGACTTTGGTTCATAGACAGACATCTTTCAGACTCGGAGCTGGTGGTCAGGGCTCAAGAGTGACCCTTAGTTACTTATAGTTCTGTAATTGTTGTGTAAATATTTACCTACTACTGTTCTTCACGAAACAGTGCAACCGGGCCGAACCATACTTTAAAGGCACATCATCACCTCACAAAGTGCGCCAGACTTACTCCTCAGACAGTAGCAGGCTGTCCCTAACCGACTGTTCATGATGTAGTGAATTCCCAAAGCTCTCGCCCGGAGTCGGGTGTCCTTGATCTCACCATGCCCGAAGAGCATGGCCACTCTAGTGCTAGCCCCAACACCGTCATTGATCTTACAGCTGACAGTGCTCCAATTTTCATTGACCTCACACTGGGAAGTGACTCGGAGCCTGAGGCCAGCCGTGCCACTAGCCCAAGAAACGTGTCGTGTGATGTGTCTCACATCGATTTCATGTGTCAGGGGCCGTCTCGATCCCAGGTAACTGAGCGTCGAGACAGGTCTGGCAGTGCAGTTGATGCAGCCGACGATTGGGACAATACAGTGGTCCATTCCGTTGATGTTAACGTCACCTCACGAGTTGGGCTAGACTTGTTGCTGGCAGAAATCGGCAAAAAGCATGGATTTGAGGCAGATTTTATTCATAAAATATATGCAGGAGCGGCGAACCTTGGCGAAACGGACGACATCGTACGTGAACTGCGACAAACCACGAATGACTTGGATGCAGGAGGGCTAGGATGTCAAGAGATTGGGAGGCGTGCCGAGAAGATGAAAGCTACATAATTTTTTTGTTACCGTGTTCGCATTATCGGCTGGGGGTTGATATCGTCAGCGTTCTCGTAAACTTACTTTCGTGTTCTAGATTGTCAGCTTCTGGGCATTCAAATTGGGTTTTCATCGAGCTCAGCTTTGAGATATGCTGGATCGAAGTCATCCGACAAACTCTCTGAGCGTGACGGGATCGACGTTGAGTTCCCACTCAGGGTACCAGCAAATGTCACAACCCACCTAAATCTGGTTGATCTCCCGAAGTTGAAACAACTTGAATGTTGCCCTGAGCGACGATTGACAAGGATTTTTTAGAATAGGTGTCGTCGCGAAGAGTACGAGTAGCATGTAAAGAAACACAATCGGGTGGACTTACCTCACATTCGTAACTCTTGCCGCACTGCGTGAAACCCGAGAACACGATTTCGACCAACTTTACTCGACGGTGCTAGCAGTACAGCGGTGCAACTCCAAGTCCGACGTGCCTGGGCTGGCAACCCCTTGGGTGGATTTTCCGGCTTCCGACAGGCAACCCCTTCTCAGCTCCCCGGCTCGCCTCCGGCTCGCGAACCCCTTGCTATGACGAATCTGCCGCCCCAGAAAGCCACAAGACAGCTGGGCTTGAAATTAAGCCATTTCTGCTTTGGGACATAGGTGGAATCCATCTGGGATGGTAACCCCATTTTGGTCAGTCTACAAGGAACCCCTAAAGGTCGTGGGAGCATCTCAAAAGTGGTGCCAAGGGTGCTCAGACGGGTAGACTAACAGACCATCAAGTCAGGCATGAACCATGTGGGACAGGACCGGTCCACCTACATTGCCAATCTCTCTGTTCTGCCACTGTCGTTGGCTGTCGTCAATGCCTTGCTGTGAGCAGTCAGCGACGCTCTTTGCTTCCCCTTTGGCATTGCTATGCTCATCTCTCATAATACTAGCCCGAGCGTCGATAGGTGCTCATGAGTTTCACAAATGTCGTGTTATGATGACTTATGGCCTCTGTGAAATGTCATGGCGATGGGCACCATCCAGAAAGATGGTCAATAGTGTTCGACTGTCCTTGAAGCAGACTAACCTTTGTTAAGCCAACATTCAGTAAAACCACAAGGGTCACGACTTACGCGACATCTCTAAACAGAAACGACTTGTTTGAAAACCCTGCAATCTGTTCGAGCGACCTATGCTCCCATAAGCATGACGACCCTGCAACTCCCAACTCCGAGTCACCACCACCGTGCCCTCTAGGGACTTTGCAAATGGGGCGCACTCCAAGCAACGAAAAACATCCCTTTCAAGTTTGGCGCATCAACAGCATCGATCAGTCCATCCCACATGTAGAGGTGGGTATGTCCAAAAATGAGTGAACCGGCTGGGGGGCAAAGTCAGAAGGCGAGTCTGCGACAGAAAGGATATCCGTACAATGGGAATCCACCCCGGATACTTGACATATGGTGCCAACGGCTTCGATAACTTCCCCAGGTTCTAGTTCATGCCCCACTCTACGATGCTCGTCTTCCGTAAACTCATCCGCCAGAATATTACCATTGTCGTCTGAGAATGCTCCCATGTCATCCTTGATTGAGCCATCCATCTGCAAGGTGGACGAGACTTCGGTACCTCTCTCATCATTTGTCGTACTATTGATCTCTGCGTGATGCACCAGGCCGGGCGACTCAGTGAACAGTTCCAACTACAATAAACAAACTATGTCTTACACGTCGATAAACGTTTTCCGATAGCATTCCTGCTCAGAAGCAACAGTCGTATTCCTTCATTCTTCCAATTGGCTGGTGCTCCTGCATAGCACCTCTTCTTGAATAGACACACCTGCTAGACAAAGACGTGAGCTTGGTGAGCTCTAATATCTATCTGCATTGCAAACCGCGTCAGACATGTCTTGAACCGAACATCTCACTGTCGATTACCTGTTGCTTCTGGGCAGGTGATACATGGTTCCCCATCGCTACCAATGACCCAGGTAATGTCAGTTGTGTGGATATCTTTGGACCATCGTTCCCAGGTGAAGATGAGACACATTCGATGAGTATCTCGGTCGAGCTCTGGGATTTGAACAAATGACGAAACGATGAATGCTAATTGTGAAGATCGATCAGGTCGTCGAGAATTCGCCCGACAACAAGTCTCGACGGTCCTGAGTCAAAACGGTGTCAACGATTCTGACCAAATCGAGAAGGAAAAGGACTAACCTTGGACTCGGGTGTCCGAATATCCCAGCAACACGACAGCGAGCATCTGGGGACACTTGACAACCTTTGAGGTGGTCCCACCATCTCACGCTGGCTGCAACAGTAAATCGAGAGCAGCCTCATGAATGTCATCGTTCCAGATAGGTGGCAACAGCTTGTTAAACGTAAGCCACTCGCAAGCTCGAAATTATTTCCAAAGGACGTGGAGGTACTACTAACTTGAAAACTGATACCGATAATCGCAAGGACAAGTGAGAGGGGAGGCAATTCAGATCTGAGCCACACAATGCAATGCGTGCAACTGGTGGAGCCTCTGCAAACCTCATGTACAGGTCAGGATCCAGAGGAGTGATATGATGGCGTCCAAGATGAGTCGCACTTTCCTATTGTTGTTGCTACTACCATTGGTAAAGGAAGCCCGCGGAGAAGACACTGAAATGGGACCTGCAGAGTCATCAGAACGATTGTGTCTCGGCGCACACAGACGAAACTATTGGACATACCGGAGGTAACGTTCGCTGCTACATACAACGCAACAGGTTTGACAGTGCCGTTGGCAGAGAAGTGAGCTTGCATGGCAACACCCAGTGCATTGACGATATGAGAGACCGTCTCCGAAACGTACCATGACGATTGCATAGCAAACAACAAGAGAAACGCGAATTGTTCAAGATGTGCTTGTTGAATATCGGGGGTTGTCATTGACCAAAGTTCAAAGTCGAGCGCAATGGCAACGCATGTGATCATGTTCATGATAGTGGAAATACTTTGAAAAGAATCAACCATTAGCCATTCAACAAAGCCGAATACAAAGTGTCTCTTACTCTGGAGACCGGAAACTGAGCCCAAGAAACTCGAACAAGATCTCAAAGGTCGTTATATTGATGAGGCAACTTTTTTGGTAAAGGATACTGGCAAAAACGTCATAACCAGCTGTGGCTATCAGCAACGAACATGAACATGGAACATCGTTCTTACTGACTCGTTCCATATCCTCCGAATTTTGCCAACAGTTACGAAGACTATCACATAGGATGGTAATTGTCCGGGACAACTCGTGCGACGTCTTTCATCGTTTAATGGGACACGCAACAAATGATGTGTAGCAGTGCTCGCCTCCGCAAGAGATATTAAACAAAGCACCAGCTGAGCACCGCCTATACTCCACAACGCAAAATCAATGGTCGACACAAAATAGAAATCAGAGGTCCAGAGATGGCATGCTGTTCGAGCCTTGTCTTTTTGAGTGAGGGCGAATATCCCATGGTGGAAAGTTGGCGACGTGGTGACGAGCTTGCACAGAATCAAAGCCTCGTTGATCAAAACGCCATCTCTGACGGCTTTCTTGAGCGAGGTTTCTCCAGATATCGATCCAGAGCTAACCATGTACATGTTCAATGAGGTGGACGCTTCGTCGGGGCAATCTAAAGATGTAATTCCTTCGGGACAAAGAATGGTCCAGGAATAAAGTTCCAAATCATATGAGGACGGAAGCAGCGGTCATGGGACGCAATCGTTTCAAAAGGAGTCGCAAGATTTCAGATCGGTTGAACACCCGCAAGATCGGAAACAGGGACGTCACACCGGGCGTGACCCGGACCGTCTTTTCGTAAAGAAGTTGGTTATCAGTACTACTAAAGGAACTATTGAAAATTGGCATTATGATTCCAACCATTGCGATCCTCTGCCCAACCCTTCATGTGTTCATCGGTGCTCAGCACTAGAGATCCCCGTTGTCCTATAGCATAGTGTAAGAAAGGGTCAGGCCAGGAACTAGATGACAACCGCTTACCTTGATAGTGAAGATTAAAATGCGTAATCTCTGAGGACCGGAAAACTACAAAATCACCCGGTTGTAACTGGACCACCAGTCCAGTTTCTACCATACATAACTCCCCCCCAATGAAGTCACCGATGGGGAGTACCAGGCATATTTGACAGTCCATCTTGTCCCTGTGTGCTTTGGTGATTGCATTAAGGTTGACAACCAGTGACTGGAATGGGTAAACAGCTGGGACTTCATTACCAGGAAGAACATCGGCCATCACACTCAGCATGTGATATTCATCTGGTAGACAGCCCTCAACCTAGGACAGTATTAGGAGAGCTTACCAGATATATATTTAAAATGACCTACCTCACAGCGTATGTGTTCAAAAAGATCTGCAAATACTGTCTGTAAGTCGTGCAGTGCATCCCAATGATCTCACGCTTCACGTGACAGATAGGGTATGAGTTGGGCATAGTTCACCCTGGAGCCATCTTCTCGCTGCAACCAATAAGGGTGGACATCAGAAGGTGCATCATGTCCCTGTTATGGTCAGATTCTCAGGCTGCCAACAAGTACTGGTTAAATAGAGATCATACCTGTGTAGTGTGCCGGTTATACCAGGAACAATGAATTGCAATGAATTTTGGACTTCCTTGCCCAAACTCTTTGCTGTTGGCATCTTGCAGTTGCGCGATGTCAGGGAGACAAGCATTGAGGCTTGCGTGCAACATTGAACGAATCGCCAGAGGGAGTGTTGTTGAGATGAATGTCTGTAGCGATTTGTCCTTGTCACATATCTTGATCCGCGAACTTCACACATTAGTATGCTGTTGCGTTTTCATGGATAAAAATAAGCGCACTCACTTTGGGAAAGAACTGGAAGATATCCGAAGGTAAGGTCGAGACGGGTGCTTCACTCCACCTGGGTAGAACTCTGCAAGCTTCTCGGCAATGTCGCGCAGATCCTCGGCAGGCTCAGCATTTGCTGCTAGAGCCCGCTCACGTTCGGTCCATTGTCGGTTCTCCTCTCGATCCTTGGGTACTTGAGGACGCTTATTCATAGGGTGATTACGATCGTACGTGGTTTCCAAGACAATCTTGTCTATGGTCGCCGAAATTGCAGCAATGCTTTGTGGCAAGCCTTGCTGGATTGGTGCGGGTGATACTGGCCATGACAGTAACACGTCGTCGATGTCGGTGAGCGGAGGACTATATGGGCGAAGTTGGAAGTTGGTGGGTGTCAGCATATGGAACGTGAGCTCTTGAACATCTCGGACTTGAGACTCCGAGTTGGGAGAATCAGCAGGTTCACACCCCCAAAGTTCGGGGTTGCGCCCAAGTAGGCGAAACTGACTAGGAGCTGGTGTTAGAATGCAATAACAGTCGTAAAAGTAAGACTTACTTAAAGCACAGGGAATCAAAGAAAGTATCTGACATCTTCAAGTCAGTACAATCGAATTCATGGCTCTGTTGATGTTCTTCCAAAACTTGACATGCAAATATCGAAGACATTCGGAGGGGGAGGGCTGCTTGCATCTTGCGAATCGTTGGCGCAATGCAATCTTTGACAAATGCTTGAGAGGGACCTATCGACAGGTAAATGAAATGGTCGTCAATGCCCGACAAGGCCACGTACCCTTGGGGGCAACTCGGAGGAACCTGGCAATATCACAGGGCATATCGCCAGGCAACGAAGCAACTTTCGACCTTAGTCGTAAACCTGCAATGAGGATAAGGATGTATACCGATCCTCCCGCTGCCAAAGTGGCAAACTTGGTGCCCGATGAACAGGTCATACGAAACTGTCGGAGTGAGGGTCGCAAATCTTTCGGCAAGTGCGCCAACTCCTTATCGTATACCACTTTCAAGTCCGGATAGCCTTTGCGTAGTTGTAGGCTGGGTGCATCCGGTCAAACCTTGTGTGCCAGTGACAACGATATGAACTGGAACTCACCTCCTGCACTTGGCCACCACCTGAATATTGTTCACCATAGTCAGGAAACTAATTCTTAAGTCGAGACTTTGCAAGCTGGATAGCCGGCCCACGATCGAGGCGAGTGACTCATCCTGGAAGACAAGAGGGTTTTGCCGTAACTCATCGGCGACCTCGCAAACCCAACCAGGAACATTGTATGTTTCGGAATCCCAGCGAGCTGCTGCCAAAAGTGCCACGACTGACTCCACCGTCACCGTCACGGGAATATGAGGGTTGCCTGCGGTCTTCCATGCCCTGGTGGTCTTCTTCTTTTTCGGGCGGGTTGCACCCCGATTACGACACTCGTCGTCTGGATGGAAAAAATGCACAACACACACTTCACCACCCTGGTCAGCGGGATCTTCGGATCCAACTGTTTAGATGAGAAACCGGTGGAATGATATATGGGAAAAACGTACCGTCGTTACCTGCCGAATGCGAAGGGGTTGGATATACACGGGACGGTGTCACCAAGCAAGCTCTGGTTTGCGAGATCGAGTTTGATGCACCATCTGAGGCTGTGGGGGTGACCGAACGAGATGGAGTTGGGTAGGCAACGTCGGAACGCTGGCTGGACTGGACGTGGCTGTTGGACGGCCAAACATCAATTGTTCGGCTGCATTTGATATAAAGAGAACTACTTTACCTGTTACCTGCACTTTCTTCATCATGCAGAACCGTCGCCAGCTGCTCACGTAGAGAAAACAGACGGAGAGGCAGTAATCCAGCCTCGTCTAAATAGGTCAGTCCCTCGTGGAACGCGAGAACGTCGTCTCGTCCTAAATGAAGTAGCCGGAGGGCTTCTCGAAGCTCCAACGACGCCTCGTGCTGCATGGGTCAGCTGCTGTTAGCGCTCAACAAAAAAGGAAATCAGAATGGGGTTACTGTTTTCATTTCCTTTTTAAGACAGCGGCTGTGAGGTGGTAAGACAGCGGGAAGCATGAAAGCTCCAGCTTACCTAGAAAGAGCGTGAATTGAGACCAATTGACTTGTGACTCACCATATTTTGCAATCATCCACATTCGTTCTGGCTATTATTTTACCTCTGATGGTTCGTTAAAACCGTTGAACCTCCTTGTGTGGGTGGGTGATTCGTCGGAGCTTGAACCCTGGAAAGCGTTTCTCACAAGATTGAGCGATGGCTTGGCTAAAAAGTGCAGACTCAGGCTGGTTCATCAACATCATGATCACGCTGTTGCGGATCGAGGCGCTCCGGCACAGTTTATAACAACGCCGTGTTCACACTCCGTTTGGTCTGCTTCCGATGCCCCTCTGTTCGTACGCACTACTTTCCTCAAGAACTTACAGACACCGACCCATTTTGACTGACTATGTGTTGCAACAACACACCGAATCCGGAGTCAATACCCCGCCATCGGGGTCGAAGGTCACGCCCAGTGAAAACTAGCCATGCGAAATAGTGTATATCTCTGTTTATTCATGATATTACGAATATTTCTATGTTGAAATCTGCGAATCTCTATGTGAGGAGTTTGAGCTCGACTCTTCCAACTCACCA
>JBBPNE010000460.1:0-20605 GCA_038090735.1 Xerocomellus amylosporus | reverse complement strand
TTTGTGTGCGTGGTGTCGTGCCGTCGAGTTCTTCGGAAAACGTCGACCGTCCTCGAGCGACGGTCTCGGCGCCCTACCGCTCTCGCGTTCCGAGTGTTGTTTCGCCTGCGTGCACTTACGCACGAGTTTCAATTCCGTGATCGCGTCGTGATATTGCCTCGAGAGCGATTGCGGGGATAGCTGGGACAGGGCCACCAAACGCTCAACTGCACCTGTGTTCCCATGATCGGAAACCTATAGCGTTGGGGTCTGGGTTTGTGATCAGACATCCTCGGATCCACCCGAACTCGACCCACCAGCTGGTACCACATGCGAGCTGCATCAATATCGTTGGAATCACCGAAACTTCCTTGTAATACCCCATCGCAAACTCGGCACTCCCCAACCCTTTTTTCGAGCAGCCTTTTCGGCAAACGTAAACGCGAGGTTCTCGTCCTTGTCAAACGCCCCTTCGGCCCCACACAAGAACCACTTGCTGAGCGCCATGTCGGCTTCGACTTCCCCTTGTTGACTGGCGAGTGAGTAATGGTGGACGCTGAAATGGGCGTCTAATGGGAAGGGCGGGAGTACTGGGAACGCAAGTTTGTGAGCATGTCCGAGCTTGTACTGCGGAGGCGCGAAATGGAGGGATGCAGCACGAAGGAGACCGTATAGGTACGCGGGCTGAGCCTCGGACCTGTACGGAAGGAAGCGTCGGAGCGCGGTGAATCAAGGGAAGCGCAATCTCTGCGGAGGAAGACTGAGCTGACTCACCAAGTTTGGTATGCACATACGCTGTAACATATGCGTGGAAAAACGTTACTGGGGTAGAGGAAGGGACATTGGTAAACAGAGCTCTCGACGTTTAGCTTGACACCGCGTTCAAAGCAGTCGCGTGCATGTTTCGCATCGTCGAAAATTTCGTAATCACGGCCAAGGCGGAACCAAGCCAGCGCGTACCTGCTCGCGCGGCTTGTTCAAAGTCGCGGAAGGCAGCACGAGGGTTGTGTTATACGTGACCCAAGTACGCCCCCGACGCAGTAAACGTGGCGCGAAGACAGATCGCAGCGAAACATAGGGATTGGGGTGAAGCGATATGAACGATGAGCGGAACCGCAATCTGGACGAGACGGACGCAACCGTCGGCAACCCCGCATGGTGGCGAGTCCAACAGGTAAGCACAGTCGACGAACATTCCAAGAAGATCGCGGGCCCGTTGTTAGGGCAAGGTCATGGTTGGCTGCTGCGTGGTCGGCAGGGCGGTCGTGGATGGTTGGAAGAGGAGCGGAGAGGGATGGTGTCCCACTTTGCCGGGGTGGAGAGGGAGGCTGAACAGAGCTGTACCTCGGGTACATCTGTGGTTGCTGGGAGGCGGAACGGAAGCTCTATGATGTGTGGTACTGCGGTTGGTAAGGGGATCGGGATGCTGTGGGGGACGTGGTGACGCAAGGGGAGGGAATCCGGGGCAGCTGAACTGAAACACGATTGGTGGCTGAGGGAAACCAGCTGGTTTGTAGCTGGGAGAGGCCGCTGGGGAGTTTATCTAGGAGAGAGGACGTGGCATGGAGATTGGTGAAAACCCGCGGTTTGGTCCTTGCCATCTGTTTGCACATGCGGTATAAAAAATCTAGGGTAATCAGCCACACATGGAAGTACACTTGAGCACGCGGCGCACATTGGCGGGCAAGTTCGGATTGAGAGGATTGTGTGGAGACGAGGAGCGGAGAGGTGTTTGGATGTGGCGGTGACGGATCACCGGCGCTCCAACGTGCTTCGTGTTACGTCACTTGTCACCTTGCTTGTCAAGGTCCTCTCCCGTGTTGGCTCCGTGTGCAAAACGTCCACAATGCCAAATAGAAAATTAATTGAAGGAAGGCCGAATCTCTGAATGGTCTTACATCCGTCCTATCAACCTCCCAGCTGTCCCCCCCGAATCATTGTCATCCTTATTCAACATCAGTGACAGGTTGTTCAGACAAAAAAAGGGAAACATTGGGCATTTAAGTAGTAATAACGATTTTTGTGGCATCTCACACCTTTAAGTAAAAGTAAATAAATAAATAACTAACTTCCACAAGCAAGGTGTTTGGCGGCAGCGCCGACACCTAGTTATGTAGGGCTTGGGAACTTGCACGTGTGCACAGTGGCAGCGTGTACTGGTGAGCATTTTGCTTGTGCCGCTACATCCAACTCACAGTCGCCTTAGCATATTCATCGAAGTTATTTCCACTAGCCTGAGCAGCTGATTGTCCCGAATTCGAGACAATTGTTTTGTGTGTTGTATTAGCAGGTTTTTGTACAACGAGATCATGCTGGTATGTACTCATGATCGTTTGTCAAGTCGGTTTTTGCGTGGCACTTTTCGAAGGTATCATGGTATACCTCGCAGGTTAACCAATCTCTGCTCTTTCGCCAGATGGCACGTGCGTGCACACGTTGTACTCATCGGTTGTTCTGCTTCATCGACGACCGCATTCACTTGGTTCCACCCCTGGAGCAACCTATTCCTATTGCAATCCCCTCCTCTCCTATGCCGCTCGCGGTGAGCCTACCAAGGACAATTTCAACTGCCTCGTCGCTCGGCGAGAATGTACGCGTCATCTAAACTGATCGACTTGTCCAAGTCGGCCGACCAGCCAAACGCTTAGAAGCGTAGGAAGAGCGGTCTTCGTAGGGGGCGAGCATCGTGGGACGGTCAAAGTGGCCGTTGGCGCGTGGGGGGTGGGGCTGTCGGGGTCGGCTACTAAGTCACCCGAGATTTCGAAGCGCATAAAATGGAAAGAACTGAGAACGGGAATCATCGTGGGCGAGCGAAACGACTCATTATAAGTCAGATCTGAGTATGTCCGATGAGGTATGGATCAGCATACGAGTGGTGCACATCAGCTACGTGACGAAATGAATAGTGGTACAGTAGTACGACCGAGGAACGCTAGACACAGTGAAGAACACAACGATGGCAGAGAATCGACAAAACTGCGAGACAGCAAGAAAGCAAGACGACAAAACTCGATCGAAGATTGAGACCAAAAAAAAGAAGCGGACTAGAGCACATACCCCATCCCACTCAAACGACCTCCAACACCTTTGCCTGGATATTTTTGGGGTTCGTCTGGGACGGGACTCCCGGAACTATGATCTCGTCCTCGGCAGCGACGCGCTTGTATTGGCCATTCGACCGCCGCTCGAGCAAGAGCGCGTTGAATGGACACCCGAGGCGGGCAATCAGCCGCAACGCCTGTATAGAGGCGTCCACCCGAGCTGAAGGCTCAGCATGTAAGGGAGAAACTGGCACCGAAGTATCATCAGCGCTGTTACCCGAGCCCGCATCGGCCTCAGCCTCCCGTTCGTCGTCCGACACGAACCCATCAAGAGGATCATGGATACCACGGAGCCAGGGATGTACAAATACGAGTTTCCAGGGTTCCGTTAGTGGCATCGCGTCCGCAGTCCTAAATTCCACTCTGCCGAGCAGTGAGATCGCTGCGCGAAAAAGGGTCCCCTGACTACCACCTAGCTCTTGTACGCCAATCTCTGTAACGGAGAACACAATGCACGGGAGCTGTAAACAACGGTTTGAGAAGGTTGCTCGAGGGAGTTGGACGACTTGGGAGTAGAACGCTATGACGTCCTGCAGTGCCAATCGAGTACGCAGCTGTTCCACGCGTGTATCGAGTTCATTGACCTCCATGGGTGGTGGGCTATATGGTATCTGGCTGTAGACAGCTAGGGAGTCGGGAAGGGCGGAATTGTATGACGATGATTTCCCAGTCCATGCGATGACGGTTACATCTCCGGAGCGAGCGACGATGTTCTCTAAAAGCTGGCCGAGCGCTGTTTTCCCCAACCCGTAGCGAGGCACGATGTCGCTCGAGAATATGCCGATCAGGGAGTACGCAATATCCTCCTCCACCGTTGCATTACGCGTCGATGCTAAGCGAAGTTTCTCCCGCACCCCCAAAACCTCTGGCCGGAAGTTGGTGATAGTCTCTGGAGCAACTCCCATAGCATGAGCTAGCTCTTGCTTGATGGCAGGAGATTCCTTGTGGTTGGCGTGCATGTCGTTCAGATATAGGTTCCACTCGCAATCATAGAATCTGATAACCTTCGACGCAAGAAGTTCCTGAAAGGCCCAAGCACGAGTCATCCATCGGCTCTTTGTGAGGTCACCGAGTTCTGAAGAGGACAGGACATCTGCGAGATAGACGAGGGTTGCTGCTGCTTCCTCGTACCAGCTGTACATGGAAGTGAGGGATTGGCTCAAGACGGTACTCGTGCCCTTGTCGATGCAACACGTGTCCGACCAAGCCCATCGATAACCATCCCCGCGAGCCGTTTCACAGAATTGGCGGAGCTTCTCGTTCAATGGGGAGTTGTCCAGCTTCCAGACCGAATCAACCAGGTTGACGTCTTTGAGCGTTGGTTCCTTTCCCTCCCATGTGTGCGAAAACATGATCCATTTGAAGTATTTCGCGACGGATTGATGGATGTGTGAGCGATCTATTTTCGTGATTGCGGTCTCGGAGACGAGCGTCATGAACGATGTTTCCGATTTGAAAATCCGAACTCGTTCTCGTGCATCACACAGTCGGCCCGTTGCGACATCGATGAGGACCAGTGGACAGAGATTGAAGATCTCGTGAATAGCGATATCGATAGCGGCGGTTGTATAGTTTTCTCGTATGCCTGTAAAACATTGTTGATGCATGGTCCAGGATAGTATCGGAGATACGTACGTCGTATTTCTTCGTCCGGGGAATTCTCGATGATTGGAAGCATCTGAATGAGGGCATTGTTCGCTTCACCATAATCTTCCGCACCGAGAAGCGCTATGTACTTCTTTTCGTGTCCCAGATGCGATGATGGATCCAGCTTAATCACCTACGGATAGGGATGATGAGTTAGTAAGCTACTGTCAAATACGACACACTTCATTCGAATCCAACACACCTCGTTTGCGTCATTTAATGCGTCCTGCCAAAAACCCCTGGCTATGTACGCGCTGCTTCGCTTGATGAAGAGACCTTGTGGTGCGGCCGGATTGAGGGACAGAGCGACTGAATACTGGGAGATAGCAACATCATGCCGTCCAGCACTCGTCGCGGTATCCCCAAGACCCTCGACCCTCCCTGAGCAACGACGGTTTAGCATGCACCCACACGGTATGTCAAGTCACTCACCGAGAGCCCATTGTACTTGCTCATCGGGTCCGTTTGCCTGCTTTGCCATTTCGTCCACCATTAGGCGGAAGCACTCGCTAGCGTCCGTTATGCGGTCGATTATTTCGAGATATTCACATATGATCCGGTAGATCAGGAATCTCGGGATCACGAACTTCAAACCAAGGGTCAGGCCCGGAAAGCAAAACAGAGAAAATGGAGATACCAACACTGGCAGCGGTAACCAAGGCACCTTTCCACGAGCCACGTGCCAATATTGCTTTGACCCACTCCTCCAATAACTGTGTGTGGGTCGGTAAGTCGACACCGCAGGGAGTGAGTTGCATGGCTTCTTCGTACGTTGCAATCAACTCATCGAGGTCGCCAAGACCGCCACAGGATTTATATCGGTCTCGCAATGCAAGACTGAGATTAGTTAGCCTCTGAAGCTTGTCGAAATAGTCATGAGGAATATCTTTATCTTTTACCGCTTGACGAAGTGCCGGAATCGACCTGTCAATGTCGGACAAGCTACCGGAGCTTGTGGCCTTGTAGAGTTCGTACGTTTGCAGTGCAAGTTCTGCAGCTCGACGTTCGTGGCTTCCCACAGAGCAACTAGCCTGTACCTCTGACACGAGCTCCATAATTTCGCTCGGAGATTCTTCAAATCCGAGCTTCCCATAACGATATAAGATAACTTCGGCCAGGTGCAACAACGTCCCAGGTCGATCCGGGTGACCAACATCTCGCAGCTTGAGCGCTTCTCTATAATGCGAGATAGATGTCGAGAGCTCCAGAGGCGCACGATCAATCAGACAGTTGATGAAGTGGGCCTTGGCTAGGTTGCATAGCGCAGCAGCATGACATCGATGACCATTAGAACAAATCGAAAGAGCGCGCCCGAAATATTCAATAGAGGCAGTAACATTTTCCTTTCTTGGGTCATCGCGATAGCGGAGAAGAGCATCGTGCCCTTGATCAGTTAGTTGCGCGAGATCCGAAGACGCTTCCCCGTAAACCTAATCAACAGGCTACGATCAGCCAAGGACAGTGCTTGCACGCTATCATCCGACTCACGTCCTCGTCATGGTCCGAAGCGGCTCCCGACTTACGGGAACGCCGTCGCTCTATGGTAATAAGGAGCGAAGAACAAGACGATCCAGGTTTCCCCTCTGCTGGAGAGAACGTTCTTACTGTACTAGTCGTCAGCACTTGTCACCAATGCATGAAAGGCAATGCTTACTAAGAGTGTTGTTAATGAAGTCTCCTACACGGATTTCCACAGTGCGGAGAACTTCTCCGGTTCCCAGCATCGGGGAAAACTCAAAGGACGCACATACAGAGAATTGGACCTTGGTAGAGGGCTCGGATGGCCTGGTAATCATGAGGGCGACAAACCAAATAGAATATAATGTCCCACAGCTGAATCCTATCATCCCATTCAACATTGCTGTCATGGAGGCGTACTTGCTTATTTTTAGTTCTGCGTTTGATACCATCAAATTGAACGAGAACATAGAATCCGACAGGCATTCGCTTGACACCACCGACGACATCCTCAGCTCGGATACCTGCGAGATGATCGTCTCGCTGCGAAAAGGACAAATTTACGGGGGTACGTACGCGTAATGACAATTTGAAAATTGCTGGTGGAAGGCTTAGGATACCTGAATCCGTCGGATGTAGAAGGCACGCCCTGCTGCGCCCTGGCTCAGTCCAAAGTACGACCACGGGTATCCATTAATATTGAATCACTGACATCCTCGCTGGCAATACAACCTAATCAGGATTTCAAAACATGCTGACGGCGAACTGCCCACCTTTTGGCTTGAAGATACACGGCGCCTACAGGAATCAGCAGTGAGTGAAGATCACGGTGATCGAGTACTCACTATTTTCAGGTTGCGAGACCAGCGAGTAGTTTTCCGACAAGAATTCTTCGAGGCGGCCCTCCTGCGTCAGCTCCTCAGACTTGAGTTTTCCCTGGAAAACAGGTGAATATATATATATTCAAGGTTATCACGACGAACTGTCTTGATCAAGGTTGTCCATTCGCTATCATGCGTAACGGCCACCAAAGCATCGAGATCCTGGGGAGGAAATCGTTTATGTGATGGTCTTTAATATGCATGACACTATTCAAACCTTGTTCAATAGGTATCGGTTGATAATATCGGAAGGATGAAAGGGCTAAAAGTTGTTGAGTCATGGAGCGTACGTGAAATAGACCTATGATACCAACCTGTGATAACCGTGACGCGGGTTCGTCGCTGACTACCGCATCACGCCGTTTTGAAGATTTTTTCTTGCCCGATGGCCACATCAGACAACTTGCGCAGCCACAGAGACTTTTACGTTGCCGGACAGCAGGCACCTGCTGAACCTTGGACTTTTGAGACAGCCATCCAAACACATCATCCCGTACTGCGATCTTGAATCCACTTATGAAAACGGTTTGATTGACACTTCCATTGTGGCTAGGTCCAGGTCCATCACGGTACTGCGCATGAAATGTACACTTCCAATCTCTCCCGGCGGTGGTACCTTCGCCCTCTCGTGGTACCACCTTAATGTGTCGAGGTTCTGTAGTTGTAGCGTCACAGAACGACGCAAGAGACCAAGAACGTGCTTTGTAGAATCCGGTGATCAGGTAGAGGGAGCCACTGCTGATACTTTCGCCATAGAGCTTTTTGGCGTCGTCATACCAGTCAAACGCACGCTCCATTGCCACCTTGCGAAAATGCTCGCTAGCTGGGAGGTCGTGAGACGTGGCGCCATGTGGGAGGATCAGAATCGCGCCTTTGGCGGAAGATGGAGTGAATTCATAGTGGCCAGGCCTTCAAGCTACGAGTCAGTATCGTTTCTTCAACGTCCTTTGTGAAGGAATCACCGTTGCGGTATTTGGGTTATCTCAGGGGAGGTGATAATACAACCAGGAGGATCAGCGTTAGATCTGATGTCGACGTCGCGATCAATATCAAGTGGAATAGGATCGGGGGTGGGAGCGACACCGGGACGTCGATTCAGATGGAGAGCGTGGTGTGGGCCATAACAAATGTTGCAAAGAACGTTGAATGTTCCCTTCCCGCTGACAAAGCCAACGTCCCCGATCTGGAGTCCGTCTTGTCTGTAGCTGGACGGGAGCGTACTGCTCGGTTCAGGGAACCACAACGGGTATCCGCGATCGTTTGGGAGACATTTCGCATATACATCTTGCGAGGAGTCGGCCATGTTGTCACTTCAAGAATGAAGAGTGAGATGGACCGCTGGGAAGAATGGTGGTCCGGTGCTATCATCTATGGCATACCCACACTCACCTAGACAGGTCGCACGGGGTCCGAAGGGTCGCTGGAAAGAGTTAGAAGGAGAAACCGTCCCTTCGGACACGACGCAGAGGATCGGGGGTTCGAAACTGGCGCTGCCGAAGGCGAAAAGCATGGCGAGTCTCAGGCTATTATATAATCACCGCATCATACGCAAAACGCACGGCGGAAACCGCGTTTTCACTCCACATCCTACGACACCGACTACCTTGATCCCCTCCGAGCCAGAATAGTTGCCTTATCCTATCCGATTCACGGGAACTCAAACTCTAGGTGCATGGAATGGGGGACGAGGGGGTGTGTCTGACCGAATCGTCCACAATCACACTTTCATCATTCTGACACTTGGCGTCACTTTGCAGTGGGAAGATGAACTGGTGGAGGTTAACCAGCGTGCGTTGATCGATAAAGTGTTGGCTCGCTACCCTGGCAAGTTCACCTGTAAGAGACTTGCCTGATATTTAGCATGCTTCTGAATCAAGCCTTGTTTCCGTCAGTATTCAGAGAACTGCTTCAGAACTCTGACGACGCTGGTTCACGCACGGTTGAGGTCCACTTTAAGACCGCAGCATACCGGGATCGGAGAGACCGAAGGGAAGAAACACTCCCTGATCTGAGATCTACCTCTGTATTGGCGCTCGGTCCCTTTCATGCTCACCGTGTTTTTCTGATCACACTTTCCAAGGTTACGGAATGGACGTTCAGAAACGATGGGAAACCCTTTGCAGAGCAAGATTGGATGCGACTCCGGACGATTGGTGTGTCGATTGTTATTATTTTCCCCCGCTTTCCCCCATATCTTTTTTCACTCGTCAGCTGAAGGGAACCCTGACCCGGAGAAGATCGGTGCCTTCGGTGTCGGTGAGTAGAATAGATTTTCTCAAACCCTTTGGAAATGCTAGGTATTCTTTCGCAGGTTTTTATATCGTATTTTCCGTGACAGAACGTCCATCCGTATCTTCTGGAGGTATGGTCTTATCTTCTTTTGGCTTCGTGTTGGCGCAAACACCATCACAGGACGTGAGATGGAATTCTACTGGAGAAATGATAAAAATCAGGTATGCAGATCATTGTTCGTAAGGAATTACTTTCTCATCCTGGCATCAGCTAGCTGTTCGCCATCGTCTTATCCCTTCGAGAGAGACTCGAAATTCATGGACGACATTTGCAATGCCCTTGCGCAAAGCGCTTCCCATACCACCACCATCAGAGTTTATGCGATTCCTTGCATCCTCAATCACGTTCATGGTTAATTTAACGGAAGTTGGGGTGTTTGTTGATGAACATTGCATCGGACGCATCAAGAAGCTGCCAGGAAGAGGAAGAATTCAAGCCATCGACGTTCCTCGAGAGCTGAAACGTTCTAGTCCCTTGAGCATCATGAATGCAAAAGAGATCCAATGCTATTGTGAGTCTGGTTTATGCTTATGTTGTGCAGGCGTGGATGACCATATTTAACTAGCGATAACCGTCGAGGCGGAGGTCGTGCGCGCAGTATACAATACAGGGACCGGAGAATCGCCATCTCAGAGGGTTGGCGAGTCCCACAATGAGGTAAGATTCTTCTCTACTACTTAACCACCACCTCAGCTGGGGACTCCGACATTGCCCCAGCAACCTGGAGATCCTACACAGCGGCACAGATCAAAAGTCGATCTCACTGTGTTCACTGCGGAGGTGAAGGTTGAGCTGGACAACGAACGTTCAGCGGGATTGCTCCGGTCTATGAAGAAGCAGCCACCATCGCGGCTCACGTATAGCTTGATTTATGTGAGTACTTAAAGTTACTCATCCATTCGCAAGTTGTTCATTGGGCATGTGAAGACTGGGAAAGACGAATACGATCGATGCGTCGCAAATCAGAACGACCAGACGGGTATGTGTGGCTCCATATTCCAAGGGCTGCGTGCCGACTTGAATGGGTTGGTAGGCTTGCTTTCAACCACGAGCAATTCGGCTAACCTGTTTCCAGGGCTATGCACACACGTATATTCATTGTCTGTGTCCATTCGCTGTCTTATACCTTCTGCCGACCTTGATTTCTAGGGTCACGCCACTGGACAAACGACGGGCATCGGTGGTCACATGGCTTCACACTTCATTCCTACTGTAGAGCGTGAATCAATAGATTTGACGTAAGCCACTTTTCTGATAGTGACGTCCAACTGCTCACGAGCCCCTAGCGATCGGAACATTGCTAGTGAGTGCCTCTTTTCTCAAGACTCGTGTACATGGCTTATACATTGTTGGCGCTAGTCTGGAATGAGGAATTATTATATGTTGGGGGTTTCTTGTCTCGCGCCGTATATGAGTTGGAACTCTCCAAGATTCGAAATGCGTGGGAAGGAGCAACGGGGTTCGATGGTAGTCCGGAGTTCCGACCACCGGCAGAGTTGCAGAACATATTGCACCAGCAGTTCCTTCATATTCTCAAATTCTTCACTTTCCATCCTTCCACGCCCTCAGCCAACGTTGGACGATCACTAGAGGCGGCGTTCTATGGGTGCTCCACCGCGCCTCTGAAGCTTCTCTCCTCTGCGGGTGTTCGTTCGGCGCCAGAAATTAAAAAATGTGACCCGGCCCTTGCCAAGTTCCTGAAGCACCTACCGATGCTTCCCCAGCGTGTCATTCAGGAATGTCCACACCTCATCGAGGCACTGCCCTATCAACACAAGATATCGCCTATAACGTTCTCTGACGTCTTGCAAGATCTCCGTCAACATACTCTTAACCAAGAAGAGCTGGTCGCCTGCCTTCAGTGGTGGATGAGTGCGAAGGATGGTTCTGCACACAACACTGCTCAACTACTGAGCGAGATTACCCTTGGCAATGTAAATGGAACCCCACTCCGTCTGTCCACAATCAAATATTTCATTAGAGCGGAGTTTCCCAAAGCGCGTATCCCTTTGGGTGGCCCGCTTCCTGCAACCCTCATGCCCCTTGATATCTCCATGAGGTTCACTCCCACGGATCTCATGAGCTTCGGTTGGCAGGAGTTCACCATCGTCGACTGGCTCCGACACATTTCGCAACGAGAAATCATGTCAGCCGATCCAACACACGACTTCACTCGATCAATCGAATGGGCCGAGCTCGTTCTGAGCGTCCTTTCTGCCGAATGGTCGTCACCTTCGACTGAGCTGCATAGTTTGGCGAGGTCGGTGTTCGGGAGCAAGAATTGTATCCCTACATCTCACGGACTCCGTCGCCCGGAGGAGTCAGTCCTCCCCAGCGCAAACATCACTCTGTTCCGAGATCTTGACCTGCCAATCGTTCAGTTCACTGCGGGATTGGACACCAAGGGTGATATGGAAGGGATCCTTTCATCGATTGGCGTTCGAAAACACGTCCCTCCTCAGCTTCTTTTAGATCGGTAAGAAAATACAATCTTCCCTTAGTCTGTCCACTTATTCAGTGCACTCAGAATGGTAGAAACTGGGAATTGGAGTATTTCTGACCTCATCGACTATCTTGTTCAAGTACAAAAGACCCTGACCTCAGACGAATTTTCCAGGTTAAAATCATTTAAGGCTTTCACTGTGGAAGGTGACATGGGCGAGAGACCTCGTTATTGCGCCCTCGACCTCTACCCGCCTCTGGACAACTTCCGGGAACTTCAACTGCCCGTGATCGACTGGGGTGAGAAGTCGAGATGGTGGAATGAATCAGATCATGGTAAATAGTCGACTTCGTTGGAGTGGAACACAGTTAATCGCATACTATCTAGCCGAACTGCTGTATGGCCTTGGTTTACGTCGTTACCCGCCTTTGGAGACGATTGTAACACTCTCTAGTGATGCACCAGATATCACAGTCAGGGAAATCGCTTTCAAATATCTGTGTGACAACCTGCGGTCGAAATATTTACATTACAATCCAGACAACTTCCGACATATCGCATTCATACCCGCAGAAAACAAGGATGGGACTTCTCTAGAAAAGTTGGGAGATGTACGTGGCCCCTTTCCCCATTGTTCTTCCTGCTAATATACCGCACCAGGTATTTTTGGATGTTCGGTGGAAAACGCTTGGCTTTTCTGTCATACAAGACACTTATCGGGGGGCTCCTGTTGCTGGGCTGGGTGTACAGCAACATCCATCCACGCCTGCGCTTATTCGACTGCTGGAAACCGCGGCACCTAGTAATGAGGCGACGGCCCGCCAATGGTTTGAAATTTTATTTGAGTGTATCCCAAGTAGGTGTTCTTTTTATCTTGCTCTGCATATCACTCCAACAGCGTTTCAGGCTTTTCGCAACAGGAGCTTACCAGACTCTCCAAGTTGCCTATAGTCCCAACGAGACCTTCTACTGATTGGCGACAGTTGGCTCCCACCCAGTGTTACTTGGGAAAAGGAGAGGGATTTCAAACGAAGTTGTTTGTCTTCGTTGATTTCGGTTCCACTGCAAACCACTTTTTGAGTGCCTGTGGCTCGAAGAACGAGCCATCCGTAAAGGATATTGCAGAGAGCTTGGTAGAAGATCCCGAGCGATTCTATAATCTCGCGGGAGGGTATGAAGGGTATGCAAGTTCATACTTCTGTCTGAACTAAAACTTACCCGCGGAAATAAGCTTTCTGGCTGAACTGCGTGACCTTGCCTCTCGAAGCTGCCGCATTCCCAACAATACACTAAACAAGATGATGTCCAAACCGATTCTACTCGGTATTCGTCGCAAGAAAACCACTGACGGAGGGGAATGTGAATACGAACGTGCCTTGCGGGAACCTGGGGAAATCTTCATCGCTGACGATATAAATTCTTACCAACTCTTTGGCGACACCATCTTTGTGGCGCCACGGGACTCCGGGCTAGAGGGTGCGCATGCGTTATCGTTTTTAGGTACTTCTGGCTAAAGTCATGCAATAGGCTTTTATGCATCCTTGGGGTGTCATCCGTTGAGCGTTGCAGTCCAAGAGGAGTACAAAGAATCGAACGAGATTCTGGATACCAAGAAATCTACAGCAGTTCGGTCGTTGATTCTTCAGCGGCTCCCATTGTTCACTCGCGAATACACCCCTACCCAGCTCCAGGCTCCAGTCTCGCTTCCCAGCGAAGAGAATTTCAAAGTCAAGGTCTGCGAGAGGCTGCTCGTGTCCAAAACTCTTACCGTGGGGAAGGGTCAGACGAAGCGAAATCAATATGTGGGGGCAGTCACGAAGTGTGACGAAGGTGGGCGAATTGAATTGTGGCTTTCGGGCGACGCGGGAACGGACATGTACGAGTGAGTTGAGACGACTTGATCACCTTCTTGTTTCTGGTACTCATCAGAGTGAAAAGAATCGCAACAGCCCTATGTCGGCTATTGTTTGGAACGGCCAAGCTCAGCGACACTTTTCTCCTTACGACGATTCTTTCCACGCCCTTGGAGATATTGAAACAAAGAGGGTTTGATGGTTTGGTTCTGTATGCCTTCTCCGCCAACAGTCTTCTAACAGGTCCACGCAGTTTCCGTAGTTGACAACATTCCCAAACAACATGCAACGGATCATGTATCCGAACAATCCGTCATGACGACCGGCCCTAGTACTGCCCTTCCAAGCGCTGGGTCTTCTACAAATCGCCTCCTGCCTGGTGATTCTTGGACTCCGTCAGGGAATTCTCCTTCACTACACCATTCTGTCGACCACGCCTCAAACAATGCTCGTAGTCCGTTCCAGAACTTTATACGACAATTCGTTCCGTACGCGCGGGCCTCGCAGACCACCCGAAATGCTACATCTCCCCAGCATTCATGGTAAGCCCGACCAACATGCGGACCCCATATCATTCACCCTCTTGTCAGGACTCCGGATCAAGTGATGCCACAGAGTTATATACGTGCGTTTCGCAAGCACTTCTACTGACATTTATTGATGCGCCTCTCAGGAGCAAACGTAGGCAAGGCAATGAAAGCGTGTAATCCAGAAGGCGGCAAGCTCCTTCATCACCGCAACAAGGTGGAGGAAATCAGGGAGTTCCCCAATGTGGGCTACTGTGATATATCTGGAATGGTTGGAAAACTGAAACTTCGTGGTGAGTTTTGGGCTTATGTCGTTATTCGTGCCACTTAAAGGACGTCAGGAAAAATAGGACTCATGAAGGTCTTTACTACTGAAGGTAATTTGTTTTCAACGGGCACCGGTGGTTGTCATAGATCCGAAGACCCTGACGATGAGATACTAGATGTTCCCGACGCTGACGCGTTCGTGATCAACATGCATGATATACTTGTTCGGTTTGTCAAGGTCATCACCCCTGTTGTTGAGGTATACGGTCTCGAGTTGGCACTCTTACATGTTTTCTATGACGTTGCTGGAGGGCCGATTGCATTCAATCGGGACGGAAGCATATTCCTTAACCTGCGGTACTTCGAAGCATGGCGTGAGTGCTGCCCAAGTTTCCCTAGTGCGATGGCAGATATAGCGCTGATACTGGACACCCCAGATGACCAGGGCGTTCAGAAAGGTGATTCGCAACAAGCCCAAACATCGTGGTGTGTTCCGTCGCATCATTCTTCTTCCAGTATACACAAGATTATTGATTCCAGGTTCTTCGCCCTCGCCCACGAACTCGCTCACAACCTCATCAAGGAACACAGTTCCGAGCACGAATTTTGGTTCGCGGCCATCTGCGAAGCACATGTCTCGGCGTTTTCACAGTTGTTGAAACATACCCCAGTTTGATTAGTACGCTAGGTCATGCATGTTTTCTGGATATACCACTCTTACTATGATCGCGTTCAACCCTCCTCTGGAAGCAACTCGGAAAGGAATTGTTGAGGTCGATATGTAGCAATAGCGAGACTCGAAAGCGGACCTTCGTCACTTTACGAGCGTGCTGATGGATTACCTCTTTGGGACGTCAGCGCTCCGAACACGCCTGCAAGGCTGACTTAGTATGCATACTGGCTTTGGGGACTGACTCCTTAAGATTCCGGAGCTTGCATGGTAGCGTGTGCTACTACATCGCCCCAATCCCCCGAGCGGTGGCCCCCTGCTGGTGAGCATTTCGCTTGTCTCCGCTACATCCAACTCACAGTCGCCTTAGCATTTTCATCGAATGTTATTTCCACTAGCAGCTGATTGTCCCGAATTCGAGAGAAGTGTTTTGTGTGTTGTATTAGCAGATTTCTGCATAAAGAGTACGCAGTGGTATGTACTCGTGATCGTTTGTCAAGTCGGGTTTTGCGTGGCACCGAGCGCGCTGTTCATGAACGTTGTAGGGGCTCAGAAGGGGTTTTGCACCCGAGAACAGAGCAAGGGTGGGACCACGAGCAAAGTCAATGGCGGAAGCGCATCGCGGGCCAGACGTCAGGCGGTGCTCCAGCTGCTAAGCAGAACGATATGAATCTATACCCGCCCAAATGGCAGGGACATAGTTGATCGATGTTATCTGAGCTGCGAAATTAGAAGACTGCGAAAATCGTGCTACACGCCTCCATCAGAGTACTCGGAGACGAGGGCGAAGAAAAGAGTCGAGATACTTCTTCCGGTTGAAGCCAAACTTCGGGTGAATGTATGCGTCCTGGACACCCTTTAGTACATGGATGATTATAATCGCGAGCCCAGTGGGATATACTTGATGCCACTCCGAGAAAACTTTGGCCCGTGACGGATGGTAACCTGATCATCTGGCCCAAGTTGATCAATCAGCAACGTAGAAAGTGCTTTATTGCTACATACCACTGCGTCCATGACTGTCGAATGGGTTCCAGATCCCTCCCGGGCAGGGCAGCAATAAAATTTAAACTGTCTTCAAATTTTGGGGAATACCTCACAGTCGGCAGAAAACCCTGGCAGTATGTAACACCGATCCACAACCGTGACCCTTGAAGCGCACGCATCTCCCCAATCTGCGGCCAAAACATGTTTTCTTTTAACGTCGCCAACACCTTCCACGTACGCTCCTGCCACGTCATATCGTTCGTGAAAACTTCGCCCTCGCTGCGCGACGATTGTTTTGTGCTCGTCGTGTCCACAGACGTGCAACCATCATCCTCTGAAGCAAGAGAACCCGAGACGATACTCGCAGACACACCATTCACCGCTCCATCATCGCTGACTGTGACATCTTTGGCAGGTCCTGGAGCAGCCTCCATCGTGGGTGTGGATAAGGACGCAACCTGAAGAACAGTTGCTTCTTTGACGACATTAACTCCCCCGGACCCTTCGGCATTTCTGCTCTTCGTTTCCGTTGGGGCTACATCGCTTGCCTTGCGCGCATCCGCTTCGGGTACGGGATCAACAGCGGTAGCAACAGATAACACCAGCTCCTCCTTGCAGACCCCCCGACGTCGGATGCGGCGATACGGCCCATCTGCCTCGGAAGCGGCGGCGCGCCCCCACGCGCCCGGTCCAGTCGCCGGACCAGGTGATGCCGGCCGCGAAGAAGGGGTCAACGGCGACGACATCGACGTTTTCCCTCGCATATATGACATGCAAAGGACGGGCGTTCAAGTGACGGGGACGTCGTCGCGGGTACGAGCGATCCCTCGCGTGAACGGCTGAATGCAGGACTCGCATGACATGGAGTCGGCGGCGGCAGCGCGGGCAAAGATAGGCATGAACGGGAACGTGGGACGGGAGACATCACGCGCGCGATGAGGGTAGGCGCGGTAGGCGTCATGGGGAGCGGAACGGTGTGCGGGGAAGGTGGCGGCAGGTGATCTGGGATGGGTGGTGCACTCGCTTCGGCAGTAACGGGGCGCGACGTTGTGAACGGCGGTGGGGAAGCGTCAGATGGTAGTGCAGCAAAGGTGATTTCATCGATGGGCGCTGAAGGGAATCGGATGCGTTGAGCTCTGCTTTGTCTGGATCGATGTGACCGTTCGCATAGGCAGAAGGTTCCTTAATCTCTGGAGCGGCAATCCCATTCTGCGTGCCTGATGGGGGAACAACTGTATCAGTTGTGGCCCTACCGCGGACGGCGTTGCGCTTTGGAAATGGGCGCGAGTTCAGTGTCCCTACCCGGGAGGTGGTGGACTCGGTATGAGGAGGGTAGGCAACTTCTTCGCGCCGTCCTGCCTGTTCCCTTCTCCTTCTCCTTGGTATTCTCTCCATGCACCATACCCCAACCGACAGCCAATGCACTAGCCATCTCCCAGAGCCTCCGTCGTCGTGGCGGAATCGGAGGCCTCTCAGAAGCTGAAGGCAAGGTCGTGCCACTTGCAGGCTGATTGCCGTGCTCACGGTAGTCAGTGGTGAAGCGTCTCCTGAGCCTGAGTGTCGCCAAAGATGTGGGGTTTGGGAGGCTGGACAACTTCCCCCTCCCATATCCGCTCCCCTGCAAACGCGCACAAATGCCCACAATGAACACGTACTTCGAAGCCTCGTCAAACAATTCGACGTACATAGGGGATACGGCGAGTTTGTGTCTGAGCCTGAATGGCATTGAGAGGAGGTCTGGCGGAGGTGCCAACAGCAGGTATGGACACCATACGCCTGCACTGGAGTTATCAAGAAATCGGACACTAGGGTCAAATGAGGAATGATCATGCCTTCACCCGAAGTTCTGGCATACGCGTCGAGCTCCAATGAAACGGTTGTACTTCCGCTCTAGTCACCCTGTAAGCTCAATGCATGAATCTGACGAAGCGGGGAATTCACCGCCACGAGCAGTGAGCCTGACTTTTCTTCGATGAAGTGGGATACGCCTTGGATATCAACTTGGATGGCGCGTGCCAGCTCTGGTTGGGTTGCAAAGTAATAAGACATGACTCTGCGAAGAACGTCGTCGCATTGGACTCAGCGGTTGAGTGTGGTGATTGAAGCAGCACGCCGGGCCACAGCTACTATTATAGTCCATGTTCTGTTCTCAATCATCATATAACAGCTTCACTTGTAGCATCTACCACTAATCCAGCTAAAGCATGGATACTTCTGGTTCGTCTTTGTCGTTGTGCCCTGACACTCGGTAGAAGGAAACCACTGGCACAGACGACTCGACCATTCGGTTAGGAATCCGGCCCGGTCCCGCGACCGCATTGCGACCTCATGTTGGCTCCCAGGGCATACATCCCACGTCCCTAGTTACAACTTGCCTACAAACTATCTGTTCTCACTCATCCTCACTAGCTTCACCTATACCACTGATCCAACCGAAGCATGGATACAAATATGTACGTACATTAGCTCCCTTCATAATATCCCCAGGTATGACTCAAAGAGGTTCTAGGGCGAAAAGAATCACCATCAAAGGTGAGCTTGTCCCGCTCGCCCTTGTGTTTCTGCGATTTGACTTTTTTTTCCAGACATCAAACTTCTCACTCAAGTGAGGCGTAAAAAGAAATATCACATCCAGATTTCCGTAGGCGATAAGATCCGGTCGACGAAGAAGGTAAAGGGGAAAGAGAATTGCATTACTTGGGATGACGTTCTCTATTTGTGGGTACATATACATTACTCTACACCATTGAACCGACTCTTGTTAGTGACGGAGACGATGGTACCGCCATTCTCGCAACGGTTTTCAAGGAGAGTCGCATTCCCTTCAAACAAGACAAAGCTCTGGGAAGTCTCACGGGTACCATCGGCGGGATATTGGCGAAGTCCGAGAATGGCGGTACGAAAACACTGTGTTTGACAATGTCTTGTTTTATTGACGCGATCTCTTCCGATCAAAGTGCTCGAAATGCCTCTTGGCGGAGGGGCGCCTGAACATTCGGGGATCACGATCAAGTTCGCGTTTACCGCTGAGCCGCGTGGAGACGTTGACGCGAGCGAACTTCAAGCTAACGATGCTGTCAACCAGGCGACGGAAGCGATCAGTGCATTGCGCCCCACGCCGCAAATCGTTGGCCAGGTGGATTCGGCGATCGGTATTGGCACACAAGTCGCGATAGAGCTTCAGACGTTCGAGAATACATGGAACGTTCTATTGAAAAGGATGGAGCTTTTTAACAAGATCGTGGCTGGGGTTGCAGAGGTATCTCATATTCAGCGTCTTGCTCCCTCTTTGTCTGAATGTCGCTTAGATTCACCCGTACACGTCGTTGGCATGGTCTGCGGTGTCGGCCGCGAACCAGGTCTGTGTTACTCGATATTCGCACCAGCACTTATCTCATGGTTTATTTCCACTCAGGTGCTCGTGAACCAACAGAATCGCGATGACAGGGTCATTCGCTTAGCGGGAACTATGAGCGACGTCTTTTCGTTCGTTGAGGATGCCGAGCCCTTGAAGGCCGTTGAGGCGCTCAGAGAGCCCATCAAGCTTGTCATCCAGCAGGTGACGGAGTGTGGGTACTTCATTGCCGAATATGCCAAACAAAACAACTCTTGTTAGTCGTCGTTCTCCTTATGTTCTTCATCACTGATCTTCATATCAGGGATTCGGACGGCGAAATATACGCTCACTGATATCGATAGAAGGATCACGGAGTATGAGAACAAGCTTCGAGAGCTGAAAACCGCATTCTTGGAAGGTGTTACACTGCAGTCTGGTGTTACCGTCTTTCGCATGATGAATGTTGTGCAGAATATGGGTAGGTTCCACTTGTTGAGATTGGGTCAAGATGTTGACGGATGTGGGATACAGAGGAAACCATTGTCCTGGACGACATGCCCTATGCTGCTGGCGCTAGGTACATGCGGGAGAAGGGGCGCCTACCGGGGACCCGCGAGGCTATCATCCGAGAGATTTGCGACATTCTCAATGATCCCGCCGAGGATGCCCCTCAAGTGTGCCTCCTTACCGGCACTGCAGGATCGGGCAAGTCTGCCATTGCCCACTCGATCGCTCGACTGTACGACGGACAGAAGAGGTTGGGATCGTCGTACTGCTTCGTTTGTAGTGACGTCGCGAAGCGCAATCCACAAAATATATTCAGCACTATCTTGCGCGACCTCTCCGACCACGATCCGCAATTCAAGTCCGCACTTTGGGCGGTCGTGAAGGACAATCGAGCGCGTCGCACGTCGGTATCACCTTCAGAGCAAGTCGAGCAGCTGATCATTGGGCCAAGCGAGAACATCGACTCGATCGGGCCCTTGATCGTCGTGGTGGATGCCGTCGATGAGAGTGGCGAAAAAGGAGATCGCCAACAACTTCTAGACGTCCTCTCACAGCAATTCATCGAACGTAAACTTCCAGCCAACCTTCGCTTCCTCATTACAGCTCGGCCTGAAACGGACATCCTGGACGCACTCCCGGCTGGTCCACAAATCGTT